>VWPU01001877.1:0-33675 GCA_013398955.1 Callaeas wilsoni | reverse complement strand
CTGAGGGCAAGAGGGGCACAAAAACAACAATTTCTAACTGAAAACCCTCCGGGTGCCTCCGAGACCCCCCCCAGCTGTGTGCAGCAAACCTGCACTGAGAAAAGCAGTGCCTAAGACAGTCACACTTGCACAGCTGGGTGTGTTGTTTATCCCGATAGCTTTAAAAATCCCTTTTGGCACAAACAGTAAGTATTGTGTTCTGTACCATACTATGGCACAAGCAGTTTGAAAGGCTTTTTTCTGGCTACTGGCTGAGTGCTATCAGTTTGGGCAGAGCCCACTTGGCTCCTTCTGCCCAGCCCCAGCACATTCAATGAATTACTCAAATCTAAACAGACTCTGCATTTGAATTGATCTCCCAAAGCTCTACAGAGCTGCAGCAGGAAAGCTCTGTATGCGCTGGCACGCCTGCTGCAAAGCAAGATAAATATCTGGCACATCTCCCGCTCCTACATAACCAAAACGAGGACAAATAGCTGCATTATTGGCTTCATTAGGGCCTGTCTTAGATCTTACTTCTGGAGACATAGAAAAGCATGACAAGGGAGACACTGCAATAGGTTGCCCAAGGAAGCAGTGAATGCCCCATCCCTGGACATGTCCAAGGCCCTGGAAGCGTCCAAGGCCTTGGAAGCGTTGGATGGGGCCTGGAGCAACCTGGTCTAGTGGAAGGTGTCCCTGCCCACGGCACAGGAGGTGGAAATGGATGATCTTTAATGTCCCTTCCAACTTAAACCATTCTGGGATCCTGTGAAATCCACAACCCAACACGATTTTCCCAGACCAAAATCTAATAAAGATCAAGAGTACAAATCTGGATGTAACTCTTGCAATGCAGCAGAGACATTCTCCTTTCTGCTGAAGAACTGTACTCAGTGACATGTGAGCAGAAATCAAGGCCTGAGTCCCCTCCTGCGGGTCCCCCCACACACAAGGAATTAAAATAAACAAGGTAAGGTCCAGTGTGTTTGAGACACTCACTGCCAAAAACCTCCTACCAAGACCCAGCCAGCTGGTGGGGGAAATCTCTGGGTAGTAATGGATCTCGACACTGAAAAAAAACCTGGTTTATTTTCTTGTTTTAACTGCATCATTATAGCTCCCAAGTAGTTTCTGTGGGCATTTTCCTCACCCTCCTTGCAGCTCAGCCACCAGCCCAACTGACCACAGCAGAGCTCACAAAGCCAAGCTGATAAGCTCTTGTAGGGCACAATGCATTTGATTTGTCTGCACTAGAACCCACCCTAAAAATGCCAACACTGCTTTTCTTCTCTCTCCTGGGAACCCCTGATGAACAGCTCAGCTGTTTATATTGCAAACATTTACAGTTAAGGGAGAGATCACCATCCCCCACACCACTGCTGTGGTCCTTCCTGTAAGTCACTGGAGTCGGCCAAGACCAGGAACAGTCCAGCAAAACTTGCTTATCCTAAAAGTGCTGCAAAATAACCCCTTCATTTAATCCTTCTGCTTCTGTGCCCAATGCTACTATTTCCTGACCACTCCACAGATCTGCATATCCAAAATACAAGTGGAAGATGTTGTTCACAAGGAAAACAAAACACAGGAATAGGGCTTAACACGAGGTTCCTCAGCAAGGCTGAACTGGGAACTCTGGACACCAAACACAGTCTCCTGCACCTCTCAGGTGTGTACCCCAGCTTCCAGGATTCCTGGGGAATCCTGTGAGGTCTCCATGAGGTGCTGTGAGAAAAATGCCACTGTACAGAAAATTCTGATGGCAGAACATTTAATGGAAGATTATTTGCTCCAAGTATTTTGTGTACCAGCTGAAAGATCACAACACAATTCCCAAGGGAAAGAGCTTACACAAACAGGGCAAAGCTTCTGGACGGGCTTTCACAGCAGTTCTTCTTTAACACTCTTCCTTCCTCCTTTCGCCCAGAGGTGAAAGTGGAAAGTTTTCTCAGGCAGAGGATGCCTTGGCCACTGAGCACTTAAGCAAACACATTATCCACAAAACTTGGGTTTTTTTCCTCTCTCATTTTAGGAAATTCAATTGTTCAAAGGCCTTATTTAATCAGCTGGTGCACACTTACAGCTGAGCCCAAGCACTGAAAAGGCTGTTTCAGCCCAGCCTTTAATGAAGGATGAGCACAATTTCCAAACACCTGTGACAAGCCACATGTCAAAACACGCTTCCACCACCACCACCTGATAACACCACAAGGTGATTACAACACTCCTGGGATGTTTGTACCAGCTCTCTGGCCACAGGTTTTAAGTTTCCCACCACCATCTTGCATCTTCTCTTCAATCCCAAAGATTATTGTATTCAGGGTTAACATTAAAAAATGGCAACTTCTATAAATCCAAGACATTCCTCCTGTTCTTCAACTCCTGTATCAGTTTGTGATTTATGCCACTGGAAGTTTCATAGCAAATATTAAGGAACGTTGCTCCAAGCATGTATCAAATAGGCATTTTCTCTTCCAACCCCAAGTTTTGGACACTCCCATCAAAAGGAAAGACAATACAGAAGTTCCAAGTAATGCCAGAAGGTATTAACTGTTCCAAATGGCAGCTGGGGACGTGGAATTGACGTTTCCCAAACTCTGGCTCAAGTGACAAAAGACAACACTGCATTGTACTTCTTAATAGGATGTATGTACTGCAAAGCACAGGGAAAGGTCAGCCCCACCCATGAAAACAGCTCAAGTCTAAAGAGAACCTGATCCACTTTTCTGCTCCACTCCAAATTTCCACCTTTTTGGACAAGCTTCATAATTTTTGTGCAACAGTTCCTTGTCCATAAGATCAGCTTTTTAAACCCAGTGTAAAAACTAACTGCAGAACATTTTCTGCTTCAGTTTTATTCCTAGGTAAGGCACACACACAGCCTTTCAGCAGGACCTTGGGGCTGAATATAAATTAAAAATTGAGAGGTGCTCATATAATTTAATAGTAGGTTCTACAGGAGCATTTAGCTTGTTACATCCTAACTTTATTCCCTTATCACAGGGAGCAAATATTCCTGTTTTATCCAATGTCTAGAAATGACGTTAACCATATCTAGGAGATCGTGCTACATGAGGTCTTAGCATTTAAGTAAAAATTTAAGTTATACCTTCCATAAGATATAATTGTGATGTTTGGATATTACTAATTACTGATATTTTTCTTATCCATAAACTAATTGTTGTGTAAGATTCTAGCAAGGCAATGGAAAAATCTATCTCTTTAGCTGCTTAAACATGCAACTTGGTTTTTTTTTTTTTTTTCCTGGAGTCATCTCAGGCAACTAAACCAAACATGATCTAGGAATGAGAAAGTACAAAGGAAAAAGA
This sequence comes from Callaeas wilsoni, assembly GCA_013398955.1. Taxonomy (NCBI): domain Eukaryota; kingdom Metazoa; phylum Chordata; class Aves; order Passeriformes; family Callaeidae; genus Callaeas; species Callaeas wilsoni. The sequence continues at coordinate 30,367 of VWPU01001877.1, read as the reverse complement.
ACACCAAAAATGATGTCACTTGGCTTATACTTCTTGTTTATAGTTATACCACAGCAGGAAATATAATTACAAACATCAGTTTGCACCGGGTATAAAATATTCCATATTGAAAAGATGCAATGTATTACAAAACACTGTATAGTTTCTCCAAATTCCAAAGCTCGCACACATTTTTCCTGCCTTAACAACCCAAAAGTACATACAGATCTGCAGAAATACATGGAGTGCACATACACACATCTGCAAGCACCAGCCTGGAAGTGGCACCAGCAAATACACAGCCCAGCCCTGTATCCAAACCAGAGGCAATAATTCTCAGACATGGAGTTTAAAGCAACTTCAATAAACAATCACTCCATCATTCTAAAAAGCACATTCTAACTGGAATTACCCTGACTTGTTTCAGGAATTGAATTCCAGCAAGGTTGTACAAATTATTCAATGATTGTATCAGCTTATTTTCAACCAAATTCTGTTTTCTTTTCCCTGAGGAAATTCCAACAGTACTTGCATGCACCACACCAATATTAGCGAGAGCTAGAATCCTTCACATTTTTTTGTTTTTTCTATACAGATAATGTATTCTTCAAGCTCATTTCCACTGAGAGGAAGAAAAAAAAGCTTTCGGCTTGGCTTTCCTCATGAATAATACATTAAAAATTTAATATTAGAGCACAAATCTTCTTTTTAAGCCTCCAGAAACAGTACTATATTTGCCCTATTACTTTGAAAAGATTCATGTACATATTTAAATAAGGGTAAACCATAAGCTCCTGTTCTCCATAATTAAGCTGCAACAAAATATTTCACCATTTATCAGACCAATTCTGAAACAATTCTGTAAAGCTTTGTAACTGTCATTAAAAAAGATAATCCCTTACCGTACCCACAATAAGGAGTGTAAGACATTTTGTTCCATAACTCAGTGTTACAATCTGAAGCGGAACAGATTTTTTTCAGCCATTCACAAAACCCAGAGTTTTTTTACGCGGAGGAGAATCCTGATTTCAAGGAGGCATCTACAGTCCACGTTACTAACAGCAGATGTAAATAAAACCCGAACCCGCAAGAAAAAACAGCCGCAAAAATGACAGAAGGGAGGAGAGGGAGGGAAATAAGAGCCTGGTGAAAGGATGAAAGCTTCTAGGAAGAGGAAAGTCCTTCTAAGAACAGCAGCCGCATCGATCCCGTGCCACTTGTTCAAGCCCTGACTCCACAGGCTGAGGGCTCTGCCACGGCCTCAGGCTCCCGAGCCCTTCTCAGGCTCGTACAAAAATAAACAAACCATGAAGCACGAACCCAGATGTTTCAGAAATCAGCAAGCAAGAGTCCAATTGTGCTGCTACAGGAGAAGTATTTTTAAGTGTTCGCGTCTGGCGCGCTGGGAGGCGGCACCGCTGGGGCTCAGCTCCCTGGAGGCTCCAAGCATCTTCTCCAGGAAGCCAGCAGCAAGTTCATGACACTTTGAGGAACTGGACAAGGTGTCCTCTGAGAAAGAGCACACACGCTACAATCTGCAGCACGAAGGACAAATATAACCAGCACAAACTTTGCTTTCACCGTTTAGGGCTGGGTCACCAGCGCAGCCTCAGCACAGAGCAGGACTAACGGCTGGGTTCAATGATCTTAAAGGGTTTTTTCCAGCCTAAATGATTCTAGGATTTCCATGCGTTGCCTGCTGGAAGGATGAGTCAAATGGCAGAGGAAAAATGGCAAAAGAGTTATTTTTATTAAGGTGATTGGAAGAAATGTTATGAACTTGACTGTATGGCTGCAACTACAGATTTCAGCCAACCATCACCCCCCCAATACCCTTTCAAAATAACTTCTAATTTCTCTTTAAGGTATTGTGTTCCACATGAGTTGGGATACTCTGCTCATTATTAGAGCAAAACAGTAGGAAACAAAGCTTTCTTCTTTATCTAACTTATTACAATTTTTAAAATTATCATTAAGGTATTGGCATTCAAAGATTTCACTCTGGGTTGGACTTTTAGGAGGCTCTTCACATTCCCCAAAGAAAAGCAGATTTAAGGTGCAAGACATGGGATTCAGAGACTCTCTCATGCCTAGTCTGCAGAGAATTATCTACAAACACAGTTTGTTGATCTGTTCCCAGATCAGATTGTGGAAGCGAGCTGTAAACCCTATCACAAAAACATTTCTACCCCAGCTTTCAAAGGGAAGTGAATTCCCAGCAATGTTCGGAATCGGCACTGTGAAGTTGCTTGGCTTTGCAGCGTCCATGAGAAAGCTCCTACAAACCTGTGTCTCTCCCACTAAAGGCCAGTGAATTCCTTGGGTTACTTTTTTCCCAAAACTTCTATTTTCCTACTTCTCTGCTGTAGTCTTAAATACAAAATCCATGAGCTCTTGCACCTAAACCCTCTCAGAAATCAACTCCTATTGCCTTCTGAGCTGTTAAACCCACGAGGAGCTCCCTCAGCCAGCTCCTGTGCTCGGCTTTGCATGGACAGTGACTGTCCCAAAGGTCCCCCGTGTCCCAGAGCAGGAAGTCCCCCCAGGAGCAGCTGGCAGGCAGCACCCCGATCCACACAGCCTATGTTTGTCCATTACCCTTTTCCTTTTGGCTGCTGCCTCGGCTTCGTGAGCTCCTCTCCCCTTATACAGGAAGCTGGGGCCTCAAGCTTAATCCTGCACATTCAGTTCTCTGCTCTTCCAGCTACCACTACAAATGTACTCTCCCAGAAAAAAAAAGAAAAAAAAAGAAAAGGCACGGAAAGCTCTCGCAATCCAGTCTTTGCTAAACTTCTCCACAGTGAGATTATTTCTCTTTTTTTTTTTTTTTTTCCTTCTGGGAGAAAACTGAAGGAAAGATTAACAAATTCCTGCAGCTGAACAAACAAACTGAACGTTATTCATCAAGACAAGAGAGCAGATAACCCAAATCTAAAAGCTACAAACAAACTTTGCAACACCACTACGGCCAGAAAATCTGGAACGTCCCAAGATCTTTATTCACAGGTTTCAGTGTTACACAGCAGGCACTTTCACTCCTGTGGGGTTGGGGAAGCAGCAGCGACAGCACTTGTGGGAGATGGGGAGGAAGATGGGGAAGATGTGGTTGAAAGAAGATTGAGCTTGGCCACAGCCACCAGGGAACCCAGAGCATCAGATCAAGGAAGTAAAACGAGGAAGGAGTCGTCTACAACTCTAATTCATCTCCTTCTTCTCTGAAAGCTGTTGAGTTTCTGTCAAGAGTCTGCTCACTCCATGCCAGCCTCTGGACTGCACCATCAGCCCCTTCCAGCCTCAGAACAATTTGTTTCCTTCTCAACCTAAAAGGGTTGAACCTTCTTTTCCTGTCTCTTGGCCATTACAAGATTGCCAGGACCAGTTCTGTACGTTCCAGGGGAAAAAAGCCCAGCTAACCAAGCATCACATACTGCAACACGGTGTTTTGTAATGTTATTTGTGTGTGTGACCCCTCCCAGCAGCTTCCTCAATTCCTTTTTCCTGAACCTCACGGCCCAAAATAGAGTAAAAAAACCTTCCTGTCATCCTTTCCAATTTTTCTGGCGCTTCCTCAATTACTGACTGTGGGTAAAACTCCTACACCACACAAAGGCATCTGCAATTTGCTTAAATGCATCCCTGGCACTTTGGAAGGGCAGGATTGCCTGGATCCCAGACTCACCGTTCCTTCAGCTGCTGACTGGGATCAGCACAACTCCACCGCAACTTTTACAGGATTTACACCAAAGAATTTTACAACATTAAAGATGTACAGCAGCAAATTGCTGTTTACTGTTGCATCGAGAGCCTCATGCAAAGGAGATGATGCCTCTCCTCATGCCTGTGGTTGGCTGAAGAACAGCAGCTACTCGTGGAAATACCAGGGGATGTGCAAAGGGCACCACAAATCAAGGGTGCCTTACAGCACCCTCCTTAAAATCGAGGTGCTCTGCAAAAAGCACCTAAAACGACTAAGAGAAAAGGTGCTTTCCGGAAAGGGAGGGAAGAATGGGCACTGCTTAAAGCACCGGCTGAAGTGATTTATTTCAGGTTGTCTGAACTGCTGATTCAAGGTGCTTCCCGTGGTATGAATGAACCTGATGCTTTTAACCCCTCACTCTTTATTTTGTGTTCAACTACAGATGTAATGTTTAATAATGGAACAGCAACAAGAGGTGGGAAGAAAGGAAAAGAAGTGACTATACATGGGTTACCTACGTGCAGAGTTAAACACACCAACACTCCTTTTCTATATGAAAACCTGTATGCCACTATCAGCACTGCTGTGATTCCTACTGGCAAACTCACTGCTGAAATGCTGTGGTCACATCAGTCACAGAAACCAGGGGCAGATATATAAATAAATAAAAGTCGGGGTACCCCTCCCCGGGATTAAAAAAAAAAAAACAACCAAAAAAAAAAGTTTGTCAGTCTTTTATTGCAGGTCAGCTTTTCTATTCTGCTTTCTCCCAGCTCCTTGGAAAGCTCTCAACTCCAAATCCAGAGGACAAAGCCTTACACAGCAGCTCAGAGAAGGAGAAGTCTTTCCAAAACAGGGTACAGCAGGACGACTTCACCATTCCTACAAATCAGCTGTCATGCTGGAATGTGTAAACAGACTTATCTCTTTTTTTTCTTACTGCTACGTGTCAGATCTGACTGCTACAAACACCTCAGGATTTTCTAAGGTCTAGCAACACTACTAGTTGTCTTTTCTTCTCCATTTTTGCAGTGATTTATACCACAAAAACTTGAAATTGTCTGATTAAGTAATATGAAAAACACAGGATTTACGTTTTGCTCGTCCAGTCCCTTTCTGTTTTTAGTGGAAAAGACCCAGTATGGCTCCTGTTTCACCACCTGCACATTCAGAGTCTCCTCCACTGCATCACCCAGCTCATCAACGACTTGAGTAGTGCCAGACCTGTCCCACCTGCCACATCCCTCTAAAGGCCCTGGACTATCCATACATCAGCCAAGATTTCTGCACCCATTTTATAGCAGCTTATATGCAGACCAACATTTTCCTAGTTTATTCTTAAAAAGCTTCTTTTCAGCTCATGGCAATCTACTCGTTTTTCCTCCCCGTGTTACCAAGTTACAGAAATAAGTTCAGTCTCTGTGGCATGGTTTATTTTTGAAAAGAAAAATCTGCTGGGTATTACCGGCTTCCTTGGTTTCTTGCAATATTTCTCAACTTTCTGTGTTCCCTTCTGAAAACTGAAATTGGAAATTATGAATAAGGCAGGCTAAGCACTATTTTAGTTCTTATGGGGTTTTTTTAGAAGCTTATTTACTCTTCCCAAGGTGTCAAAGGTAACAGCTCACAGTTCTGAAGTTGTACAGTTTCACACCAGCCACTAGGCATCCAGTGATTTAATTTGCCATCTGCTCCCAATTAAAGTCTTAGCCAAAGACTGATACAAGCTTCCGTTCCCCTAGTTTAATACAATATTTTAGTGTCAGAAGTTGGTGACTTCCCTTTCCTGCTGAGCACCAAACCAAATCCTTTCTCTTCCTTTCATTACTACAATACTTTGCCAATCCTTTGCCTTCTCCACAGCCACTGCCAGGTGCATGTTCTGGCAAGCACAAGACAGAGGACAGAAAAAATTAATGAAGAAAAAATTAAAAACAACATCCAAAAATATCAGGGAAGCAAAAATATTCTTGCTCAAACCATCCCTATTGGAAACTGGGGCAGACTTTTTGCAGGCTTCCTTCCTTCCTCTTGTGCTGGAAAAACTTATCAAGTTAGTGAACTACTGTATTTTCTATGCTTCATTTGAACTGGGACAGCCTGTGCCCGTCTCCACAATAAAAAAACTCTGTTAAACTGCTACATGATTTTAAACCCTCTTTTTCTTTCAGGTTTGCATCTAAAGGAACTGAATCATGTCTTACTGAAGTTTGCCACCCTGCAGCTCACTGATTTTAATGTTTTTGCTCTTTTTCTCTCTGAACCTCTGATAAAATTCACCACTTCAGCCATCTTTTCTGAGCCACCTTCCACTTTTGTCCTGTGGTGCCTCCTGACCTGTGATGCCTTTTGGGATCCCTCTCAGCTGCCTCTCCTGCATCAAAGCCTGCTGGAATATGAGAAGGATGTGCTGGACATCCTGCCCTGCTGTACTCCTTCCCCAAGTGTCTACTGTGAAAAAAAATCACTTCACCAGCACCTTTTGTGGTTTGAATCTCTGCAGCACTCACCCAACACATGGCACGTGCTAAGGACAGGTACTTGAGTGAAAGCACAGTGGGGGTCTGTAAGGTTTTCCAAGGAAAACTCTCCACTGCAATGTGACTGTGCTGACACCATCAGCAGTGCTCATTTTACAACCTGTTCTGCTGGGACACACGAGCTTTAATGAAACTTGCCCACTGCAGCAGCTTTCTGGTGCTACCTTTTATTTCACAGTCAGTTTTGTTATTTCTAACATTTAATCTCAATCCACCTTTCTTGATAACCCCATAAATTAAACTCAGATATTAATTACTGTGTCACAGCAACTCTTGGCAGGGCTGCTGGGTGCCCCACCACTCAACAAGAGCAGGATCCTGAAGGTGAGCAAGGACAGAATTCGGGTACACTGTTGACGTCCCACAGCACAGGGCAGCAGCCTTCAAACAGCAAATGCAAATGTTTCTGATGTGCCCTGGATCACCATCAGTGCTCCTCTTCATGCCAAGCACACCTCAGCCCACCCTGCAACACGTGCATGAATCTGAACACAGACCATGGACTGCCCCTGCCAGCATCTCCAAAGTTCTCGTGTGGCTGAAACAACAGCCACAACATAAGAAGGGCAAGGACCTGCTGGAGTGAGTCCAGAGGAGGCCACAAAGATTCTCCAAGGGCTGGAGCCCCTCTGCTCTGGAGCCAGGCTGGGAGAGCTGGGGGTGGTCACCTGGGGAAGAGAAGGCTCCACAGAGACCTCAGAGGCCCTTCCAGGGCCTAAAGGGGCTCCAAGAGAGCTGGAGAGGGACTTGGGACAAGGGCATGGAGGGATGGGACAAGGGGGAATGGCTTCACACTGACAGAGAGCCAGGGTTGAAGAGAAACAAAGCAGAAATTATTCACTGTGAGGAAGGTGAGGCCCTGGCACAGGTTGCCCAGAGAAGTTGTGGCTGCCCCAGCCCTGGAAGTGACCAAGGCCAGGTTGGACAGGGCTTGGGGCAGCCTGGGACAGCGGAAGGTGTCCCTGACCCTGGCAGGGGTGGGACTGGATGGCCTTCACGGTCCTTTGCAACCCAAACCATTCTGCGAGTCTGTGGTTAAAGAGGTGCTGTCTGTCACAGGTGAGGGACTCTGTCCACACCGAAATCCCCTCCTGTGACAGACCCTGCACCTTCCTGCCCGTGGCAGACCCACTCCTTGCACAACCACAGCTTTTACCAACCACAGCTGCCACAGCACGTGGCTCACACCGATCCGTCCTCACCAACGCACAACTCAGATATTTAAAAACATAAGTTCTGTAACAAATCTTCACATCCAGATGAAACATGAAAGTCATTTTGAGAGGGGCGTATTAATCCTCAGGGATGAATCTTACTTTCCTACCAAGACAATTTTAGGTTGTCTTTTCCAGAGTCAGAGAGGCAGAGTAGCTCACAGAAGTGATCTGGAATTCAGCTCAGGTCCCCACAAAAGCACCTCTTGACAGGGCACATTTCCCCTCTCATCCAACATGGGCCTGGCTACAGCCAGTTCTGCCCAGCTGCTTTTAAGCAGTCATTGGGACCAAGGCTTCCCTTCTGAGATAAACCACACCAAATCCAACTATTTTTGTTTGGTGGGCTCTTTTTCAATGCTTTTTTTGCTTGTTTAAGCATTTTTAAAAATTAATTCTTAACTCAAATGCCTGTGAGAGATGATTTAAAAAAATAGTAACAACAACAACCAGCAACCTTTGTGCAATTTTGTGCTGTTTCTCAAAGAATTTTTGAAGACAGTGTGGTTCATTGGTAAAATACAGAGGTCTGTACAACATCCATAGATTTCCTTACAGATAGGATATAAACTGATCACAACACTTTAACCAATATTAAACACCCTTAGAAGAACAGATAAAAATTATATTGTGGTTGTCCCAGGCTGATTTCTTTTAAACACTATTTCTGAACATCACTTTGTATGTTCGACAGTTCATAACATTAAACAATTAAGACCTGAACAATTCAAGGACTGCAAAAAGAAGAAACAGAATGTTCCAGGCCCATGATGACAACTCAGAGGACACCAATGGGCTCCCATCATGTTTCAAGCAATAACCACTGTCACCACACAGCAGAGCTGACAGAGGAGGTCCCCAAACTTGAAAAAAGCTCTTGTAACAACAAATGTTTCTACCACCACTCTCAATCTACACTATCACTTGACACAGGAATGCTCAAATCTGTTCTGCATATATATTCATGCCAAGCAGATGAAGAGAATCACATTTGTAGTGATGAATGAAATGACTGGAGGCACATTTGTCGTGTTCTGTGTCGCTGGTGACATGTTCATCTATCAGGTTTTCAACATGAGCAACCCCCTTTCCATCATGAGATGTCTTATTATAGACTCCAGCTAAAGCAACCACAACAATTAACAGCCTGTTTGGCACATTTGTCTCCTCAGGTGGGTCATGAAGTCAAAAAGAGAGCAGGGAGAAAAGGATGAATCCCAAGGAAAACCAGTGGCACTTGTGAAGATGATGGTAAGAGGTCAGACTTGACAAACTTCAGCCTGATGATCTCTTTTTTAAGCAATAGGGCTGTAACTCCCTTTAAGGAAGATGTAAGTACACATTAAAACCACAGGTTTTTGTGGGCAGCGGTGTAAAAACAAATACTAATTGCACTCCAAACACACCATTTTTTTTAAGGAAATGAGAAGCCACCAACTATCAGCGGCAGACCAGGATGGACAACTACCAGGATTGCACCACAAGGCTCCACGCTGAGAAAAGAACCTGTTTCAAGAACTTTTGAAGCAGCTTTTCTGAAACACTTCAGAGCACAGGATTTCCAAACGCTTCTACTCATTGAACTTTAGGCAGAGCACTGCTAGTAGATAGCCCAGTGTCCTACATTTTTTGGTACTAGTCAATACAGGAATTGAAAAGAATATACCACTCATGAAAAGCCAGAAGAGGAACAACCACCACCTGTTCCACGTGGAATCACATTTTAAAGGCAAAGTCCTATGAAGAATGAAGAAAAAAAAGAAAGGCTGTGTGGTTTAAGTTTGCCTTTCTTCCGCCTAACACAACTCCTGCTTAAACCTGGGTTACAGAGGGAGCCAAACACATGAAAGAACAGATGAGGCTGCAGCAGCTTGTCACACACAGAACCACTGAACCACAGAATCATTTAGGTTGGAAAAGACCTCCAAGATCAATGAGTCCAACCATTAACCCGCACTTCCAAACCTGACCCTAAACCCTGTCCCCAAGGGCCACTCCAACACATCTTTTAAACCCCTCCAGGGCTGGTGACTCCACCAGTGCCCTGGAAAGCCTGTTCCAATGCCTGATAACCCTTTTAGTAAAGAAGTTTTTCCTGATATCCAATTCAAACCTTCCCTGGTGCGACTTGAGGCCATTTCTTTGGTCCTGTCACTTGATCCCTGGGAGAACAGGCTGACCCCCACCTTGCTACACCCTCCTTTCAGGCAGTCAGAGAGGGGAAGAAGGTGCCCCTGTGAGCCTCCTTCTCTCCACACTGAGCCCCCCCAGCTGCTCCTGGTGCTCCAGACCCACTTCCAGCTCCATTCCCTTTTCTGGACACACTGCAGCCCTTCAAAGTCTTTCTTGTATCAAGGGACCTAAAACTGAACACAGGGTTCAAGGTGCAGCATCCCATTAAAAAGAATTTTTTTTTAATATGCAATTCTCTGTTCCATTTAAGTGAAGTGCTTAACTCCACGGATGCAACACATGTGGATTAGCTGCCGGGGTTTTTTTGCTTCATGAGGCTCTCACTGACAGCAGTTTTGCTGAAAAGAGCCCCACAACAAATGCTGGAAATAGCAGCAGAGCGAGTGCACAGAATGATCTCCAGTAACCTGTCAAAAATACACTGTCAAAGATTAACTTCTTGCCTCCAAAAGCAGACTCTTTTAACTGGTAATCTCCCAAACTGTAGTTATTAGAGAGACCTCGATTAATCCATACCAGAGACACAGAGCACAATCTATTATAAAATATACCAAGCAGTGCTGATAAATCAGAGAATACTTTTCCCCAAAATTATACAAAGCCTGGCTACATGGATTAATTTGGTAATAAAAGTCCATGTTTTGAAACACTGGGCAAAAATTGACAAATAATCCACCTCCATAAACATGAGTTTTACTGTATATGCTTCAGTTTGGGCCTTGCTATCCCATGACAGAGAGCCCCAAGTCACTGACTAATCAACTTTCAGAGATTTTTTTTTGGTTTTTTGTTTTACTTCTCTTGACTAAACTGCAAGACTATGCCCTGCCTACCCCTGCCATTTCACTGCATGAGAATAAAGACTGTGTCTTATTATGCAGCTTAATGATATGTTAATCTTAAAGCAAAACACTGAAGGGAAACACTAAAACTCTTCCCAAACAAACAAACAAGCAGAAAATGTGCTATTGAGTGTAACAGAGCTGTTAGCCCAAACAATGTGAGAAACCCAAGCAGCAATTAACACAAATTGTTTTATTTGAGAGAATTAACAGAATATAAGCAACCTGCCATCATGATGCAGTTTGGACTTGGCTTCTTATGGACTAGCTGGTGTTACAGCAATAAAACAAAGGGCACGGCAAAATGTAAAGCTGAAGCTAAAAAAAAGACATCAGAACTTTATTGGGAGATACAAAGGGAATTTTAGAAATTTTTTTTTCTTTGGAGACAGGATTCACAGGGATTTTTAAAATGAGGTACGGATTTTCTACAGGGATATCTAGCCCAGGGGTTTTTTGACTCTGCTGCACTGAAAATTTTCATGGTATTCTGATGAAATATAGTAATAATATTAATAATAATACTAAAAAATTATTGAAGTATATACATTCTTCTTGAGGCTGTGAGAACAGCAGGTTGTATGAAGTTTATTAAGTTGTATGAAGTGTATTAAGTTACTTTACCTCTGCAGGTCCTGTGGTAAAATAAGAAGTTAGGGTGAAAAGTAGTACCTAGAATATTGCTGTCCTACATGTCCTAGGAAAGTCAAGCAGCAGGAAAATTATCCTACCCACACCAGCTACAAAAAACCAAAAGGAAAAGAAAAAAGAAGAAATATAAAGAGCCCCCAGAACTAAAGCCATAAAAAAATTCCCTAATTAGTCTTAACAGTTATTTTCTGTAACCTCAGGAGGAAGATGTGACTGGCACAGCAAATAAGAACAGACAGAAGGGAAGAAGGGTTGAAAATGTCCCCCCCAAACCCAAGGCACCAAGGTCTTCCATGCTGCCATTCCCTTAAAACCCAACCTTCTCTACATGAAGCCCCCACAGATACCACCTTACAGTGTAATTCTCAAATTCTATTTTAAATCATTATACATTTAGGAAAAACAAACCAACCACCACATTAAAAAAAAATGTAAGAAGTTGTCAGATGCCAATTTATTTAGAAGTAACCCATCATTTAAGCTTCTTGCTCAGGAACACTGAGCTGTTTATGGATCATCATCTCAATTCTGGAGAAGGCCATAATCACCTCGTACACCATTAATGTCCTCACCCTAATTTTCTGTAGGAGCAGGAACACTTTTGCCAAAGCTTCCTCATATTCATTCAACACTGTGTAAGAGCCATTCTCATTCTGACTGAAATTATAAAGACTCGGATTCTGTGTGCTTTACAGAAAATATATCAAAGTGCCATGCAAAATTGCTGCAGGATATTAAGAATTGCTGAATTTTAAAGCAAAGAAAGTAGAATTTCAGAGGTAAAGAATCTCATCTAAATTCTGAATCCAAACTTCAGTTGAATTCAAGACTGAGGATGAATATACACTATTTAACAACAACAAACTACTCAGGAGCGGGAGCATTACGTGGAGCACCCATCTGTCAAGGAGTGAAAACCACACAGAATTTAATAATAACAATGTCAACATCTTGATTCTCCTTTCGACCTTTGAAAACGTGAGCTGCTACCACTATTACCTTCACACCAATATATACCCAGAAAAAAGTTTGTCCACAACCATTGTTAAGTATCTCGAGGTATTCTGTAGGATGGACTCAAAGTGATGAGGAGACATGAAAGGTTTTGGGGTTTTGTGGAGGTTGCTCAGCCTGGAGAAAAGAAGGGTCTGGGAAGACCTTAGAGTCACTTTCAGTGCCAAAAGGGGCTCCAGGAGAGCTGGAGAGGGACTTGGGACAAGGGATGGAGTGACAGGACAAGGGGGAATGGCTTCAAACTGACAGAGGGCAGGGTTGGATGGGATCTTGGGAAGAACCTCTTCCCTGGGAGGGCAGGGAGGCCCTGGCATCGTAGCCCAGAGAAGCTGGGGCTGCCCCATCCCTGGAAGTGTCCAAGGCCAGGTTGGACAGGGTTTGGAGCAACCTGGGATAGTGGAAGGTGCCTTTGTCCTTACTCTCGTACAAATAATTTTTCTGGATATGTCATTGGGCAAATAAAACAAGTTCACAGTTGAACAGCACGTATTGTTCTGAAACACTCAGTGACTTGGGTACCGTGTCTCAAGAACCAGCACGTTAAATCTTTATCAAAAGAGTGCTGGAAAAGAGGAACATCCCTTTCAAATGAAGTGACTTCACATCCCTGAGGGGGTTTTGACACGTAGTATGACTTAGTTGAAATCGAGATTTTTATTTACTCTAGAAAATCTTAAAAGCTGTGCATGCACAATACAGTAGGTACTTTCAACAGGTGATGACGCTAAACCAAAAAAAATGTCTTAGAAGAGTAGATGAGAGCACGGCAAAACTGTATTACTTTTTAAGGAGGAATCTATAGCCACAGTTATCTTCAGGAAACAAACACGACCAAGGCAGGTGTGAGGACAGAACGAAGCACTGGCTTTAAACTGAAAATCACCAGTTTAAATGATTTAAATGGAAGAAAAAGATCTTCAGAGATGAATTATATTGAAGTACGCACAGAACTGCCTGAGCAAGAGGGAAACACTGGACAAACAAGCATTTTATTACTCCTCTGCATATCTAGGTTATCTATTTTAAGCTACTGAGGAGGTTACAGAGAACATGGACTGAGACTCTTGGAGGTGCGGACACAGGAGCAGCAGAAGAGGCAACGGATCCAAGTTGCAGCAGGATAAATTCCTCCTAAATGTTAGGAGTTACTGTGGTCAAACACTCGAATAGGGTTCCAGACAGGCTGTGAAATCTCCATCCTTGGAGATACTCAAAATCTGACTGGAGAATGCTCAGAGCATCCTCAGCCCTGCTTTGAACAAGGACTTCCAGAAGTCCCTTCCAACCTGAATTCCTGGGCAGTGCCATGAGCCTGGAACCTCCTCTCACAGTAACTAACCCAAAGGTAGGCAACAGGTATTTACCTATAGTTGTTCCACATGTAGGCAGGAGCACAAACTAACCCTCAGTTACTTAAAGAATTATACACAAGTATTTACAATGGCTGAAATAACATTGATGGGTTAAAAATCCCACTGCTTTTGAAAAAAATCCCTTTCTAACATTAGTCTGCCAGTCTTGTATGAACAATAAGCCTTTTCTTTTAAATTCTTTTCTGCAGCAGAAAATTAAAGCTTAGTATTTTTACCTTGAAAACCTATACTGCCAAGTAAGAAACCCTAAAAAAGGCTTGTGTGACACCTGAAAGGTGACTTTTTTTTTAAACTGACATTTACATCACACTGAATTCTTTAAAAGCTCTCCACCACCTTTCCTCCAGTTTTCTGTTAACTGCCTTGCTCTCCCTTTTCTCAGTTTTCTATTTACTGTACAAATACTGGGCTATCTCCTTTTTCCAGATCCTAACTATTTAGGCATCCTCATTCCCTTAAATTACTTCCTGGGACATTAACAGTAGAGGTAGAGCAAATAACCTCTCAGTCTACCAGCGTAAATAAAATACCACCTTGCTAATCACCGATCACAGAAAAAGGGAGAACAATGTTGCAGTTTCACTAACTGCTAAATGCCCCGTAAATATTTCCTAAATTGCAAACTTTGATCATGAATCTTACCCTGCCAAGCTCCAGCAGCGAGCTAAATTTTATCCTCAGTGCCACAGACCAGCCCCACTAAAATCACACCACTGAGCTCACAGCTGAGGCTGCAGAATGATTTAATCTGCTCCTAAGGGAGAATTTCAGGGCAGGAGTTTAAAGCCGGCTGTAAATTCAACCCCCTCCCAACCCAAAGCACAAATACCTGTGTTAATGCCTCCCTTTGCACCAGGGCTAAGCTCACACAAAGTCCCGTGCAGGGGCCAAGGCACAAATACTTGCAGGATGAGACAGGATTCCAAAACACCACAGCTTTAAGTTCACAAGAGTAGAAGGATGAGTATGAGGGAGACAGAAGCCACGGGAACAGCTCTGCCAAGGCTTCCCCACTGCTGCATCTTTCTCTCCACTGACAAGAGCACCTTGAAGACCGAAATCACTGAAAGTCCAATGAAATTCATTAAAACCAATATAAAGTCTTAGTTCTAAATAGCTATGAAAATTTCATTTTACTGTGAGTGCAGCAAATTCATGCTTCCTGAATATGTTAAAAGAGAAGTATAGCACAGAATAGGATAGTATAGAATTCTTCTTGTGGGATGCAGGCTTTGGACTTTTTTTTTCCCCATTAGCAGTTCCCTGGACTATCAAAATGTATAGAAGATAAATCCACTCAGAATCCACTAAAAACACTCAGTTGTTCACGTGATCTCTTCCCTCACTTCACAACAACCCCCATTTCCCTCTACAGCCAGTGTTAAGTGATTATCCCAGATGAATCCTCCTCCTTTTCCAGAACTGAGTACTGATTTCCCTTCGATGCACAGGAAAAGGAGCAGGAAATTCTCTTCCATCAAAAAAGCAGGAAATGAAAAATTTCTTATGAAGACTTTTCCTGAATAATCGTGCAAAGGATCCTGATCCTGCAAAAAAATTATTTAATTCAGAAGCAGGCAATTAAGACAAGATTTTATGGCGATGCTGAAGGATAAACATTTCAAAAAAGTTGGTGGTACTCACTCTGGAAGGCAGCTGACAAAATCCATCAGAGAAAGAATTAGGAGAAGTGACATTTTATCGAATTCACTTGCAGCTTTTTGCAATGGGCGATTTGCTAACATCCTATAGAAACTGTGAAAACCATCCAAAAGGCCCCTGGAATAATGCAGCCTTTCCATAACCCTCTATATTGTTCTCCTGGCTGCGTACAGACACAAGAAGTTTCTCTACAGTGGCAGAACAACGAGCCCCTGCTGATGCTGAGATCAGGTTTGCTTCTATGGAGTAGAGCGACGGGACTTCGGTGTGACATGAAACTTCCACAAACCGCAGTTTAAATGCCATGCCTCGAGCTCATCCACAAGCAAACGACACAATTCTTGCCTGCAACGGGGAGAGCTTTTAAATCTCTCCCATTTTTACTGAATTACTGATTAAATTCACCCAGGTGTTGGGGGTTTGGCAGCGCTGATGGACTTCCAGCACGCTGAAGCACCCCGTTACCTAACGCTGCTCCCGACACTGGGCTTCAAAATCTGAAAGCCCATTTTAACAACCACCCCCAAGGCTGCTAAACTTAGAGAAGCAGAACACCACCACCAACCACTGAATTTCTTCTGCCAAGTTTTCCCCTCTTCTTCTCCTTCTCCTGTGAAGAGGAGCTAAATGGTGGCACTCTGCGAGTCCGTATCCCTGGTTACACTGCGATGGAGCCAAACCCCAGTGCTGACACACAGCGTGACAAAGCTGGTGACAAAGCTGTCAAATTAGGATTTTGAACTGCATTTAACTTATCTTTGCACAGAAGTCAGTGAAAAACTGTGCAGGCTTCTTTACTGTTAATGGAGTCCCCAAGATTCTTGTCATCCTACGGCAGACAACTGCAACGGTGCGATCAACTGCATCCTACAGCACCTGTGTTTCCTCCACCAACTTTTAAGAAAAACCTACTTTATTTACATGCACACATGGTAAACATGTTAGTTTTTATTATCAAGCATTATTTTACCGAAAAACCCCCAACAAACCCAAAACTGGAAACTATTCAAACACAAGGAACAAAATGGAAGATGCCCTCACCTCAAACTTTATCAAACAAGGGAAGGAAAATTCTCCTGTTCCTGAGCACCTGGTAAGGAACAGGCACAGCAATATTTCCTTTCTTCAGATATGGAAATGGTTCCAGCAACAGTTTGAATATTTGACTGAAAAAGTCCTACCAGATTTTTAAGTACTGCATTATTTAGGACCCCTCCAATGAGTGAACTGAAAAAACCAATAATGGCAGAAAGCCTTGTTTAGTAGGCAATTATTGCCAAATTAAGAGGATCAGAGATGAGCAGGACACTGCCTCTTTCAGTCCCACATCCACAGCTGAGGGACAACAGAACATCTGGCTCAGCTTCTCCTCAGAAAGTCCGAAATGGATACACAGCGGTGTTTGTAAATAAACACAGAAAAAAAACCCCCAAACAAACAAACAAAAAAAACCCCAGCCAGTGGAGAGGGGAGAGAGTGATGGGCAGGGAGTGCCCTGGGACATCTCCTGGCACCTCCCGGCTCCACACAGGGCAGGAATAATGTTATGTGGTCACGCCAGTAATCAAGAAAAGTGGAATATTTGGCCACTTGGACCCAAAGGCAGATCATGGTCTAGAGGCACATTGGTATTATTTCCTGTGACTGTTCCAAGGGCTGCATTTAACCTCTGGGAAGTGATATAAATAGATGGGCTGTTTTCCAGAGGGAAGGGTGTTAGTGGTCACTTTTACCCAAATACTGCCAAGGAAGTATCTTTAGGTCCAGCATCCAAGCCCTCCCTTCAGTTGACAGGTTTTAATTGTTTCTAGGAGAATTTAAAAGTGACTTCTCTAGCAAATACTTGATGCTCCCTTTCAAAAGAACACAAATCAAGAATTGAACATGTTCATATTAATTTCTTTTGTTCAATTAATTTTTTGGTTATTATTTACCATGCAACACAACTGATTACAGAGAAGTTAATCCATGCAGACTTTGCAAAGAAAACAATTTACAGGTGTTTTGTTGCTTAGAAAACTTGAAATTTGGTGGGGTTTTTAAACCTGTTTTTGGATACTGGGTCCAAACAATTACTGTATCACCTTCGCAAAATATTCAGTGTTTGTTTTATTACAGCACAAGACCATCAAAGCTCAATCAATGCTTGATTGCTTTGAATGACTAAATAGAAAGCAAAACCAAAACAGTTTCCAAAGACATCTGCCCACTGGACTTGGTAGTCATTTCCACAACTGCAACATTTTATCGGCTATTTGACTGAAAATACAGGATGCAGCTTCCCAGACAATCACAGCTGCTGTACACATATGGTCCTAATTAAAGCAAGAAAACCAGTTTGCTCCTGTAAAACCCTTCCTAGCAGCAGCAGCAGCTGCCAATCACCCGAGCAGCCATTAAAAAGGTGATAAGTGTGAATCTGTTTTCCACTCGGGATTCTTACACCTTTGAAACTGTGTTGTCATTATTATCCAAAAGAGAAACCTTTACTGACCTTATTAGCAGAAGAGAAGATAAAGTCATTTGTTATTTGAAGGCTTTCATACAAAGACCACCTACAGTGAGACTTAAGAAATCATCTTCATAACAAAAATTGCACAGTATTTTCTTTTTTAAAGAGCAGCATGCATTGGGCTGACAATTACTGGAAAACAGTTTAAAAACAGCACCATACAGTTTTGTTTAGTCACCTGACTCCACCTGGTATTTTAAGTAGCCAGTGGAAACATTTTACTTCAACCTTTCACCATTAGCAATAGAAAAAAATCAAAGTTTTTTTGGTTAATTAATACGTGCATTGTTTGCTGAAAAAATAATGAATTTTTACCTAGGAAATTCTAAAACTATTTCAACTGAATTCCAACACCCCCTATCCCCAGCACAAGGATAAACAAAGCCTAAACTAAACAGATATTAACCTTAACAGGAATTCAGGATAATCTCAGCACATTCTGCAGTGAGTCAGCCCAGACATTTTACTCTTATCTATCTTTCAGTTCCCATTGAAGGCATTTCCAAAATACAAGCAGGGTTACTTCTGTGTTTTAGTACAAACATTACTCAAACAAATGCACACCCTCGTACACCAGCATCCCCCTCTCTCAAGGGGCTGGAGAGTGGTTTGAACAGGCTGAGTGCCAGGTCACCTTGCTAAAAATTGTACTGCTGTGTCCTCCTGGTCACCACCACAAGGTCATCTTCGACAATTCCAGGAGCAGTTTCACACTCACAGCTTATATCCCTGCCAACATTACTGGGAATTCTCTGTTTGCTTCGTTGTGGTTTGCTTGATTTTATTCTTGGGGGGTGTGTGTGTGTTGGGGTTTTTTTTTGTTTGTTTTCTTGGCTTTAGGAGCACAGGCAATTATCCTTTTATATTGCAAAGCTCCAATCAATATTTTCAGATTCACAATTTAAAAAGATTGCAACTGTTACTTGAGGAGAGTTTGGTGAAACAAGTATTTTTGAGTGATGAGGGAAAGAACCAGAACCATCTGGGGCATCAGGAATTCTCCACTGTTGAAACTGTATTTGAACAGAACCACAACAGCACAAGGTCAACATAAAGTTTTGCACTTCAGGGCTTTATCCAGCATATTACACAAAACAAAATGGCAGAGTTTCATTCTATTTAGGACTTTTCCTGAAAGGACACTTTGCAAAATTACAAAGCAAAACCTCTTTCTGATCTCTTCTTTTCAGTTGCCAAATGCTACTCTGCATCCCGTGGAAACGGCACCTGACTGAGGGATCCAGCAGCCCTGGTCCTTAGCAATCTGCTGAGGCTGTTCCCTGCATCTGGGGCAGGTTTGTTCTGAAAGCTCATTTTTCTCCTTTTAATATTATTAAAGTTTTGTGTCATGAGATAGTAACAGTATTTAGCTCTTATGTTTAAGATAAACAGCTGATTGATTTAAAGGAACTGAGAAGAATCCATCACTGCCACAAGTGACATTTTTAAAAACATTCTGCTCTCAGAGCTCCCTTGCCTGCCAGAACGATGCTAAACCAGTAATTTATAATGATGTGCAGCAGCAACAGCACAAGTAAATACAGGCATGAGACCTAAACAGACTCCTATTTCAAAACTGTCAAGTTTGATTTCTAGTTTTGTTCAAATTTTTGTCTTTTTCCCATCATGACATGTTTACCAAAGGAAAGTGGAGGCAACTCTAGGGTAACGTGTTGGGCACCAACAAGTATGAAAGATTTATAGGAAGAAAACCCCAAACTATCATAATACTAACACTGAATGCTCTTTGTAGCAATACTAGTTAGCATGTAATTAGTGCATGCAATTAGTTATTAGCAACCTTCCCAGTACAGACAGCAAGAACTTGCTGAAGTGTTTCAGATTTCTTACAGGGCAGGGAAAAAAAAAAGGCATTTGAATTTCAGGGCTGAGTTTGCATTAGGCTGTCAGTTTTATCATGGTAATCTGGAGCCAGAAACATTCATGTATTCAATCCACTCTAAAATTCAGAAGGACGTTTCCTGGTTTTTCTTAGCTTTCACTTTCAGTCTCCATTAAACTTCACCATACATCCTTCTCTGACATATTTAATCTCCACACAAGAGGGAATCTTCCAGAAAGACAGGAGATCTTGCAGTGTGAGGAAAAAGGAAGCCCACAACTATGCACTCATGATAAACCCGATTAAACAAATCCAGTTAAAATCTCATTCCTTTGTGGATAAGCACAGACCTCTACACAGATGCAAATTGTTTTCCAGTTATGCTGTAAACCCCCTCCTTCTGGGACTTTCCAATTTATGTCAATGTGTAATTAGCAAATGAATTGCCCTGCAGATTGCATTCAGTATTCTTTTCCTTTTCTTTTCTTAATTCCCCAACTAACATAACCTTCCCCCCTCCTCCACTTCCAAACCTCTCAAAATCATTTTCAACTTGCGGATTCTCAACAAAATCAGCTTCACATCATAAAAAGTAATGAGAACTGGCAGCAGGCCAACAAATGACTTGGCAAAGGTAATCATCTTCCAGCACCCATAACCCAACACAGGAAAACTGTCGGTGAGGTCAGGATAAATACAAGCACAAACACTTGACACGTTCAGTTGGTCATTATGTAATGAATTTTCACCCTTCCTTCCTCTACTGCCCCATCCCTGGAAGTGTTCAAGGCCAGGCTGGATGGGGCTTGGAGCAACCTGGTCTAGTGGAAGGTGCTCCTGCCCGTGGCAGGGGGTTGGAAGAGGATGATCTTTAATGTCCCTTCCAATCCAAACCATTCTAAGACTGATGACACACAATTCATACGCTGACACGCATCCAGTACCTTTATAATACTGGTTTTCAGTACCTTTATAAGATTGCATCAGTTATAACAAATGCAAATTGCTGCCAGTTAATCCTGTTTAGGAACTCCCAGATAAACAATTTTGGAAACCATTTCTTCACAGGTTATGCAGGTCACCTGCATGATGCACGAGCAAACACTTCCTTTAACCCAAACGGGACATCCTGCCTTTCACTCTGAAGCCAAGCTGTACCCTGGGAAGAGCCCTGGAGTACTTACTCTATTATTTTGGCTATTTTTCATGCATCTCCTCCCTTTAAATACAGCACAACACTCACTGGAGGTGATAAAAGACCTTTACCTTCCTAAATTTCAACACACAGAACATCTCTCCTTGTAAGACATCACCCTGGCCAACGTGCCAGGAGACAATCTGTCCATACAGTATTGTCCAGGGTTCCTCATCATTGCACCACCTCGGCCCCAAACAGCTTCTCACAATCATAAAGCTTGGAAAATATCTCTGAGATAGAGTCCAACCATTGATCCAGCACTGACACACCAGAATTATCCCTGGATACAGCCACCAAAGACCTCAGCCCCTTGAGCTTCAACAGCATCAGAGCACAGAGAGGCAGCTGTTGCAGTCCAGAACTTCTGATGAGAAGATAAAAAGGCAAGAAAGCAAAACAAGGCAGGGGAGAGAATTAAAAAAACAAAACCCCAAAGGTCAAAGATTAATTCCAAAAATCCCTGTGAAATACAGACTTGATGTGTTTTCCCTGAAATGCTTCACTTCACACTGCATTCATCAAATTGTTAATGTGTATCTTTAACCAATTTTAGTTGAAAGAAGTCCCATAAGACCATTTTAAAAAATTTTTAAGGGTTTTGTGAAGGTTTAATGAGATACTCTATAATTGTACCTTTCTCTCCAGGTGGTAAGTGTTATCCTTTTCTTTGTGCTTGGCTGAATCAAGTATAAATGATTAAATATTTTCTAGGAATGTGTCACTACTGACCTCTCCTCTGCAGAATGCCTCTATCTGACTATCACCAGGAAAAACTGGCAAACCTCACACTGCAAACCAACTTCAAAATCTATACCCACCACTCTGAGCTCTACCAAGGTGGATCTGCTGCAGCAACACCAGGAGGCAACGAAAAAGCTCTGAGAGCTGGAGAACCTCTGGCATGGAGACAGATAAAGGGCTGGGGGTGTTCGCCTGGAGAGGAGAAGGTTCTGGAAGACCTTAGAGCCCCTTCCAGCGCCTTAAGGGGCTCCAAGAGGGCCTTTGGACAAGGGACTGGAGTGACAGGACAAGGGGGAATGGCTTCACACTGACAGAGGGCAGGGTTAGATGGGGTATTAAGAAGAAATTCTTCCCTGTGAGAGTGGTGAGGCCCTGGCACAGGGCGCCCAGAGAAGCTGTGGCTGCCCCTGGATCCCTGGAAGTGTTCAAGGCCAGGTTGGAGAGGGTTTGGAACAACCTGGGACAGTGCAAGGTGTCCCTGTTCCATGGCAGGGGGTGGGACTGGATGGGTTTTAAGGTTCCTTCCAAGCCAAACCATTCTGTGATCCCATGAGAGCTCTCCTGTAATTAGATCCCTGGTAACCGCATGTACGTCCACTCGTGGGGAACGAATGCAAGTATGTAAATATCCAGGCATGAAAATACAAGACAGCTTTTGTGGACAGAAATAAAGCAGCATTGTCTGCCAATTGTTAAATGCATGCTCAGAATGACTTTGTATAAAATTTGTGTCTTTTAAAAAAATTCTTTACTAACATTGCTTCAAAAAACCACACCTCGGTTCTTCTACATGTGTCCACTGTAACAGCACCTTTGTGGCAGAATTTCTTTATGATTATGAGGACTGAAAGTGATTTATCTACCCCAAAGTGTTCTCAAAGGCAGGAGCTTATCCTCAAGAGCTGGAAGCACATCCCTCCCTCTGGCTCCTGGAGGCCAGGGGAGGAGTTCCATACACCAAGGGGATGGCCAAGCTTCGCAAATAATCAAATAAACAAGAAAGTTTCAAATTTTACTGCTGATTACAGCAGGCCAGGAAACAGCAAGATTAGTTTTACTGCCAATTCCACTGGGAATCCTGGAGGACAAGTCAGGAAGCAGAGAGCTGCAGGGGTGGGGGAGAGCACGGCAGTGAATAAAAATCAATACTTCACTCGCTACCAGGAAAATAAGGCTTGCAACAGTGGCAGCAAACAACTGGCCAGTTACTCAGCAGAGAGGACTTGACTTTAAACAATATCATCAATATGCAAACTGTAACTGCAGGCTGAGGTTCATGAAATATTTGCCTCCCACAAACCTGTCCTGAAATTTTAGAAACATTTTAAGTTACATACACATTAGATTTTGACAGATCAGGCATCCGTCACTTGGGGCTGCTCCTCTGTACGAAACAGGTCCTGCAGAGCCTTATTTTCCCATCTGTCAGGCTTTAAATATATTAATAAACATTCAGAAGAGAGTAACAGTTTCTTGAAAAAATAAATAAAGAAAAAATCTCATTTCAAACCCCCTGACACCCTTAGAATCCAAGTCTATCATATATTTATTCAGCTTTAACTCGCCATAAATTTTCTAGATAATAGAAATCTCATTTCTAGTGCAGCCAATCATGTCTAATAATTGGGTTCTTCGTTTTAAAAATCACACTTTATTATCTTGTACAAAGAAAACAAGAAGTGGCACTTTGCAAGTGATCATTTTGATAACAAGCTGAATAAAGCCTACAAGCTTTAGAACAGGACTTTGTCTGCTCATTTGGTTAAAGTTGGTATTTTTACTGCTAATATCTGTGTTACACAGTAGCAGCTGGCACTGAAAGGACCGGACTGTATAAGACTCTTAGATTTTTTTTTCTTGTCTTACAGCAAACATTCCAGAAATACAAAAAAAGGGCCAAAATTACACCACAGCAGATCACGTGGAACGTATTTTTACTCGGATCTATTTAGATGCTACTTATGCTTTCCATATTCATCCTATCCATGTCCGTTTCACGCCTCAACCTCTCCAAGTAAAAATAAAGCAAGTTCCCCTCAAACTCCAGCAAAAGCAGAATTTATAGAAGATTAACATTTCCAACATGAAACTCTTGAAAGTGTCTGTGATGACATTAAAGCACAAAAGGCTTCTTTCCTCTGTGCCTGCCTACAGCTCTGGGAGTTCAGCAAATAATTTAAACCCAGTGAGATGTCACTCTGTTGGAGCTGAGCACTGCAAACACAGCTTAAATCAGAAACGTCCACTAGGACCGACTCATGGAGACTTAGGAGATGTTGCTGAACGTTTCTGGGAGATTTTTCCAGCCAGGTTTCCACTGCTGAGAGGCACGGGATGGTTTACAACCCTCACCAGCAATCCAGATGTGATCTTTAAACATCTGAACAGGCTTGGCCCATTGCAGTTCTATCAGTCCTTCTCTTGTTTCAGCTTGGAAGATTCCACCCCTTTCTGGAAATAATTCTGAGCTGGGGAAAGGGGACGCACAAAACCACCCGAACGGGTGGGCAGAGACCCTCAGAGGTCTCCAGGGGAGCACTCACTGCCCAGGAGTGGTCAGGGCAGGTTGGGAGCCCACCACAAACACCCAAACTATTCCCTGTCCCACCAGCAGCCTCTGCCTGAGCTCCACAGCCTCAAAAGCCAGGATTCCGTACTCTGCTCCGTCCCCAAACGGGCTGGAGCACTCTGGCAGCTCTCTGCTCCCTCCTGGTCCTACACACATCCACATTCCTCGCTGCTCTCCCAGCAAGATATACCCCTAGGCAGGGAGGAGAAAGAGGGATGAGCCACATTTTCACTTACTGATTCACACAGTGGGCAAAACCTAAGGAAGAATGTAGATAATTAGACCTGTCTTTGCTTTTCCTATTCTATTTTTTTGTTTTAAAGAAAATGTTAGGTCTCACGGACAGAAAAACTTCAAATACTATTCTCTAATTCTCTGTTGGCTGGGCATGACTAATGGACAAATTCACCCCCCAAGTTATCATTTCCATATCCAGGACTGCCTGAAACTGGATTTTTAATTGAAAATGTAATTCCGAGTCCCAACCACGGCGGTCACTGCCAACAACTCAAAATTCAGCAGATAACAAAAGTGCACTTTCTTACAGAAGGAATAGCTAAGATTTGACATATATATAAAAATTGTTGGATAGATCTAATTTGCAACCATTTTCATCCTGGAGTGGTAACTTTTACGGGACAAACTCATAAATTAAGTGTTCAATCATGGGAAAACAAGCTTCCCACAATCACTATCTACGAGGGCAACAGGAATGTCCTTCACAACAATGACCAAGCCAGGGAGTTTCATTTCTCTTGGCCTTTTGCCCACTCAGCGTTTCAGTTTTTATCCCTTTGAAGAAACAAAAATGGACCCGTTATCCAGAGGAATGTTCAGCTTAAACTCTGAAAGCTGAAGCGTGGCATCGATCACGCCGCATTTTACTGATTATGTCAGAAAATGCTATTTGCATTTCTGAATACTGAATTAACAAAATGTAGGTCAACTTTGTTGGTTTGGGTTTTTTTCTTTTTTTTCTAAAAGGCATGTTAAACTTCTGAACACTTTAGTTAAATCACCGCATTGAAACCGGTATGAATTTGAGGTGACAACAAGCACTGCGCAGGAATGATCACACTGCAGGTTACAGACTGACTGACCATTTGATATTCAGGCAAATTATCGTTCCCATTACTACCAGTGCACTTCTGCCTGTTAACTACGACCCTAAATCAAATCTTGGGTTACTACAGGTTACTGCAGTCTCCCTGGAACATAAAACCTACTGTATGCCTACTCTGGTTTCATATAACAACTATGTCATTAGTTAATGATTTAGAATTTTACCCTCTGCGAGCAATTCACATTCCAGTGGACTGCTGGAGTGGTTTCCACTTTTTTTTTTCCCCTCCCCTTTAAATGCTACTTTAGCATTAAAATTCTGAAGTCAATATTATAAAAATCTGTTGAGACAATGTCTCAGGATCATTAACATATGTTCAAGTGTTTGAGTACTCTGAATCCTGGTGATGTAATGGCAAGAAAGTACACTCAAAGTATTTTCAGCTATATTCAAAACTTTTTTTTATTGAAGACACAATTAAAGACACTTATTTTGGCTTTTAACTTGAGATCTTCAGAACCGCTTATTTAAAATTATAATGAGTATTGGTCTCACTGCTGTTTTTTCCAACTCTATTTGAAAGAAAAGAAGGCAAAAAAGTTTGTGAAAACATCCTCAGGGACTCACACTGTGATTTAAAAAAAACCTCTGGCGGTTCAGGTTCCACTGTGAACCTTTTTCCTATAATTTATTGCAGAAGACAGTTCACATTTGTAGGGACACTAAAACATTCTGTTACTCTAAGTAACTGAAAAGAGACAGCTGACAGGCAAATTTCATAGAAGTCAGGAAAAATGTATCTGAAGAGAGAAAACAAACAGCACAGCCTGAAGGAGGTACCTAAAGGACTGGACTATTTTTCTCTATTTAGCTTGGCACTTGGAAACAGCCAAGAATTTGCATCATTTATGAGGATCACATTAAAGCAGGTAGGTAAAAAAGGGAAATTCACTTATTTGGACTGAATGCCTGTTGCCCACCCATGACCACGCTCTCAACGTGACACTCAGAGCAGCTCTGTCAGCACTGCTCAGTTTTCTATACATTTAACCAGATTTTACGTTAGAGGTCTCTGAGTAATAAGAATTAATAAAAATAAAAAAATAAAATAACCAGTTGATTTTATCTGTACTGATTTGTAGAGATCCAGACTTTCAGTTTTTCTTTGTACTTTTTATTTATATTTTTTCTTAGTTGCTCACATTTCCCCGGATAAAACAAACCTCTTTTCACATACTTAGGTCTCCATTTTAGTTTCAAGTTTGTTAATGTTCTCAATTTCCAGAAGTGCCAGATGACCACAACATAAAATATTTCTGCAAAGAACTACTATTTTTGTTACTGAGAAAGCTAACAGGGAATTGAATTCTCCGTGAATTTAGTGTTCAAAGTATTTCCAAGGCACCTACCTATCACTTCCAGCTGGGAGAACCTAAGTTTCCATTTCACAGAACTAACTTAACAACACAGATGGGGACCAAAATCCTCCAGCAGCACCAACACCACAGGCATTTGAGAACATTACAATAATAATAATAACAATAATAAAATATGATTGTAGCAAACCTTCCATGCTCAGCTTTCATTTTGACAGACAACTAAATCCAGTGCACCACCATGTGGCAACATATTAGGGAATGGTTCAGATACCAAGACCTGGTTTTTTCCACCTTCGAAAATTTTTGCTATTTCTTAAAAAATAAACATTAGCAAATCTCTCTTAGTGTTTACAAGCTCCCCCTTAACAAGTTGCCACAGCTTGACTTCTCTCAAAAGCTATTTTTTAGTACACCTGGACTAGCAAGAAAATGCTTGAGCATTTTTATTTGTAAAGCACCGTATTTACCTAAAAACATAACTGCCCCAGGACCCCAGAGAATCAGCTCTGTTTCTTGCCAGCCTCGCTTCCTGGCACAGGAGAAATTTGGCATAAGCCTATACAGCACATCGAATGCCTTTTAAAACATAAATACGTTTTAAAAAAATAAATCAAGCTAAATGCTGGTCTCACATCTGATTAAAACTCTAAAAAAATCTTGGGAAAAAATCGAAACCTTGAAGGTATACACATGCATTATTTAGCAGCTGCTCACTTACTCTGGAACTGCCTCTCTCCAGCTTAACAACAAGAAAATAAATCAATGTTTTTTCCACGAGAAACACCAACACAAGGTCTCAACAACCCTAAGAAAACCCTGATTCCCAAAGCCACCACATGCCACCTAGTACCCTGGAATTTACTTCTGCAGCCAAAAGCTAAACTCGGAGGGAAAAAACCCATTAAACAGGACAGCCTTGGCTCACACAGCACAGCGCCGCTGTATTTCACTGTAACACAAAATTCCAGAATTCAGCCTCAGCTGACTCTGAATTTCACGAAACAAAGAGTTAATTCGTTATGCCTTAACACATTTGTGAGCCATTTTGTACCAATACACTCAGCTCAACCTGAATTAGCAGCAAAGACTCACTCAGCATCAGCCTCCTGCCAGGAGCCTTATCTGGATTCCCTATCTCCGCTCCGGGCTCGCTCTCCTCGCTCTCTCGCAGCTCACCGGACCCAAAGGCTCTGCTAAAACCGCTCAGAAATCTGACAGAAAATTGGGTGACGCGATGTGCAGCCACGCCAGGGAGGCAGGTAGAGCAACGGGTTTCCACAAGCTCCGTACCTCGAGCACTGGGAAAACCTGTAGTGGAAGAGGTTGGAGCAAGCAGCACTCTCCTTCCAGAGCCCAGGACGGACAGACCCGCAGTTCTCCTGCTGCAAAAGTTGCTCTGGAGCGACTTGAAAGTCTCACCACACGGCTCATCATCAATCCAACGCATGCACTGTAACCCCATTTTAAAAAAAACCCACCCAAAAAGCCGAAAAAAAAGGTAATTCACCTCCTGTTTGAAGATGACGCTGGAGTTTCCTCATCTCCAACTCCAGCTCCCTTCCTTCCCCTTTCCCCCAGCCCAGCCCTGCTAACACGAAGCCTGAAAAGCTCCTTCTCTGCAACGAAGACCATCACGATTTTCTGCCAAAGACAAACCAATAGCAAGAACACAATGCACATTATGCAAGTTACTGCAGAGTTATGCAAGTTAGATGCATATTTGCACTCGCTCTGCCGAGGACTCCGAAGCCACTTGTTTGATGTGGATGCCTACTCTTATTCCGAGCTGTCAAATCTTCCTCTGCTTGTCTCAACTGGCTTTTTTACACTAAAATTTCAACCAGCTGCTACGGATACTAATGAAGCCCTTCCATTACATAGAATAATACAGGCCATTAAAACCACAACATCTGAGCACGGTATCACATATGTCTACCCCAAACCGAGTCTTAGCAGACATGGCAAGCAGAGCACTGCACCTCATTTACTGTAGATACCCCAGGCTCCACATTGCCAAAACCAAGGAAAGCATCAGAAATCTCTTGAGCCAAACCAGGCCTCGTGGTCGAAGTACCACCTCACAAGCAAAAGGAATTAAAGAGTTACATAAACACTTCTATGTTGAAAAGAATAAATTTTTTGTTCAAACGCCCCCCCAAACCTGATGGCTTTTTTTTTTTTTAAATCTACCTCCGTACCTCTGCAGTCAGGACTAGTGAAGCGAGAAGGCAGAGATTTCATGTATGGCCTTCCAGTCCAAAGTAACTGGGAGCAACTTCAACAATACAGGACCCCTCACTATTTCCAAGATGAGCCACACAAAAATGGAAGCTTTTTGGGCACTAAATCCATCCATTTCAGGCGGAGATATATCAATCTACCATTTTTAGACAACTNTTTTTGGGCACTAAATCCATCCATCAATCTACGATTTTTAGACAACCTCTCAGAGATCTGACCGTACCTACCAGGGAACATGGACATAACTCTTAATTTCTAATTTCTGCCCTTTCTCCCCTATCTACCAGCACTGCCTGTAACAAAGCATAAAACTGACATCCAAATAACTTCCCAAACCCATGAACAAGCCCCCAGAACCCGAACCCTCCTGCTCACCACCAGACACAAGGACACAGCCACTTACAGCCCCAAGACTGCTCCAAGCTTCCAAAAGCAAACAAGGTTAAGGGCACTCATCAACACCCAGACTTCTGAGGGAAGCAGCTCCTTCAGCCTGGCTGGATGCATCTCATCTGGGAGTAAAATCCAGTCCAAGTGTGATGCCTTACGCAAGCAACAGCTATTTATTTAGGGAGTAAATAGAGCCAGCTTTTACAAGTAGCCCGTGTCTCTTTCTGAGAAGCACAAGCAACCTCCAACAAACCCGAAAGCTGCACAGATTCTGAAATGGGAGGAATATAGGAAAGAAATCTCGTGGGGAAGGGGAAAAAAAAATGAGAGAGGAAAAGAATTTAAAATCTTTACAGCAGATATTTCAAAACCTTTCAACACACCCAGCACAGGTATCCCTTCCCTGGAGCAGGGCACTAACTGCACAGTGACCACCTTATAAAGTTACCTCCCCAAACCTCAGGGAACAAGAGTATTTTATTTAAATGACTGATGAAATACGGTATTTAAACACTTTTAACAAGTTCTCAGCTGTATGCAGCAAGCCGTTTCAGAGACCTTCATGCAAATACCTTCATCCCACAAAAAAAAGCAAAAAAACCAACAAAAAATCAGCCCAAACCCAACAAGCTCTCCTCTATTCCCAGCAGCCTGGAGAGGATTATACGGTCACTGAAGAATGCGAGTTGTTACTACGTGCATTTTTAAACACAGGAAAAAAAAAAAAATCATGGAGAAAGAGAGAAAACAGCTCACCTTTATCCTGAGTGCAGGACAGGATCTCCTCCTCTTTGGGGTTAGTCACCTGGGTGATAATGGACGGGTTGTCCATGGAAACAGAGTGAGATTCCACCTGGCTATTTCCCTCTCAGAGGCAGGCTTGTGTGCGGGGGGGGGGTGGGGGGAGCGGGTTTGTTTGTTTGTTTAAAAAATCAAGACTCAGGTTTGTATTTGAAAAAAAAAATAAAAACTATTTAAAAAAAAAACCAAAACAACCAAAACCTCAACAACCAACTCCTCCAGGAGCGAAATCGAAGGGAAGGGGGTGGGAAGGACGCCAAACGCGATGCCACCGCGGCCTCTTGCCGGCGCCAATTCTGCACGGCGAAGGGGGGGGAAGGATCGCAAACCCCCCCCCCTTAAAAAAAAGAGAATTAATCCAATTCACCCTTCCGGGAAGCCCGCCGAGCGCTTCCCCCCGAGCCCCCGCCGCCGCCGCCTCCCGAGGCGGGGGAAGAGCCCCCGTCCCTCCGCTCCGCGCCTCCC
>VWPU01001876.1:0-177592 GCA_013398955.1 Callaeas wilsoni | reverse complement strand
TTTTTTTTTTTTTTGCAAGACACAATAAAACTGCTAGTCACAAAGAAAGTGGAATACATTTTTCCTAATGCACATCTTGCCGGGAATAATCACAAAGTAGAGAGCGGAGTAGCACAACATTCCAGCATGAATTCTCTATAGACTCACAGGCTGGCCCAAGCAGTTCTCATTGCCAAAGTGATGTCAAGCATGGGTAAGAAACCCAAAAATCTCTAATCTATCCAAGTTTGAACATGAAACACTGAAACAGCTCTAAAATATTCACCATAAGACACTTTCCCCAATGAAAAGCAGAGATGAACACTTCAGTTTCCAAAAGAGAAAGAGGGAACAAATCACACCCTCCGAGTCTGTAATGGAAAGAGAATTGCAGTACGTAGCTTTCCCCTCTCCTACACCAGTGACTAACAACGGACCCAAGACACCTCTCTCCTCCTGAGATGGGAGGGAAACATCCCAGGAAAAGTCTCATGTTCATTAATTGGAGGAGGGGAAGGTTTCAACCAAACCAAAATGAAACTAAGTAAAGTTTTCCAACAGCCAAAATCAAGTTCATGTGTTCCATTAGTAAAGAAGAAACACGGTGTTGGAGAATAACAGACTGGGTTTTCCAAAGCTCTCTCCACAGGGAAGGGACCTGGGTCACAGGGAAGGCTGAAGAAAGCTGGCTTTCTGGCAAAAGAGCAGCTGAGCAGGAGGAAAAAGTACGAAAACCCTGAGGGGGACTGCTCCACTGGGTTTCCCATGCTGTGTTAATGCTAAATTTGTGTGATTCTGTGATCCTGAGCTGCATGGTGCTTAGCACAGCCCTGATTACACAGCCTGCCTGGGGAAAGGGAATCCTTTGTAAACCTGGTGCGTGCAGTCCAAGTGCAGTTGGCTTCACAGGAAAAGTCATTTGGTGAGCTTTTTAAGCTCCTAAGATGGAGACACACACTAGTAACACTCAAAACAACATCACAGAATTTAAAAATGTAAAGTTCAGAAATATTAACTTCATAAGCTGAATTCAGCCCCATCTCTAACAAAAAGAATATGCAATATCAGAATAATCAGGACATAAATATCTCTAGCAAAGAAACATTAAAATAAATTGAATTCATGCTGCGATAACCATATTCATCCAGTAATAATGTCTGCATAAATAAAGAAAAGGGAAAAAGGAAAGAAAAGAGAAAAGGCACTGAGGTACCACAGATGCAAGACATGGACAAAACCTGTATCATGTACACTCAGGTACGGCGCTTTCATGGTTGCTGGCTGGATGAAAACCTATTCTATGTATGCAAATCTGCCACTTGGGAGTAATGTGATCATTTTCACTGAACAGCAATAAAAGTTGATGGCTTCCCCCACCCCTTTATATCCTGTAGCCATCACTTCCTGCTAGTCTTTCAAATTCTCCAGTGTAAAAAACAGCTCCTTCCATCTCAGAGTTAACCAAAAGAGGCTAAGGCTCTCTCTTAGCATTGCACTTCATCTGTAACACTCTGACATTCTCAAATATCATTTTAAATAACCTTTAACCTATACTTTATCTGTTTACTTAGTAGAAAGGTGGGCACATGAAATCATCTGCAACACCTTGTATTTTGCCAAGCAAAATCCAGCTCAGTTATAGGATTATTAAGCAGCAGGATGTCTCTCCCCATGCCTAGCACCAGGGACTGAGCCAGGAACCTTAAACCATGAATCACTGCAGCCTGAGTTAAATCCAAGTCCTATACTTGGGATTTTTATTAGACATTGCCTGCTTCACTGGCCTCTCCAAGAATTAGATGTGTCCTCTCTACAGTGAATTCAGCCTTGCGTTTTCAAGCTGCCTAAGGTAACACTTTTCTCCTGGTTAGCATTTGTAAGGCCTCAGAGCATTATATGAAAAAAGGTTATGTTCAACTCCTCCACACAGGCGAAATGAGTCAAACAGATGAAGTGACTTATCTGAGAAATAGCTCAGGCCAAATGGTTGATAAAATTCAGGTATTCTGAAAAACATATGGACAGCTCAGAGATGTTTGAATGACAGCTGCCTTCAAAAACACTGCAATTGATCCAAAACTTCAGGTCTATCCAAAACTGATTAATTACAAATATTGTACCATTCATTGACCTGAGTAAAATAAGCCTGTGGTTTCAATAGGGAACATAAGAAAAAAATATATATATATTTCAAGGGCATGATTCACTCCGTTGCCCGTTGCTCCTAAGAAAGAGTCAAAGCCCTACATGCAGACTGCAATGTGACTGTCGTCGTTGGCACAGGAAATGCTGCTGCTCACCTCAGTGCTGTGGATCAGCTCTGAAGCACAAGTGTGAGGCAGCTGGGGACACACGTCCCTTCCGTGTGTGCTGCACCCACCCTGGGTCACTGACAGAGCTTCAGCTTCGTGCATTTGGCTTGATGCTCACTCTGACAACTGCCAATTTTTATGTATTTTTTCTTTTGCTCTGCTATGCACACCCTCTGAAGAGCTGCACGTATTCTAGCTGCACATAAATACAGGATGCAGAGGAACTCTTTCGTAAGAAATAAGAGCAAAGCTCAGCACGCACAAATTTGATTTAAACAAGTTCCAGGGGTATCTATGCTTGGTACTGGGAGTCTATTTTAAAATTGCATTAAATAAGAATTTTATGGAAAAAAGACAGAGAAAGGGAGGTGGGACTGATAACTGTTCCATCCCTATATTTTCTAACTTGGGCCATCATGGCAACTTCTCTCCTCTTTGAGGCTGTTTTATTTTGCCAGGCTGTCCTAGCAAACAATGGCACCAAAGTCCCATTTCTCACTGTAACACATCCTGGTTCTATTTTATGAAGCCAGTCATTTTCATGAATAGCAGGTTATCATGGCCAAAGATGGAAAGAAGAACACCAGATATGAGTGCACCCGGGTGACAAGAGGTGACAAGACTGAGCAAGAGATTTTGGGTTATCTGGTTTTGGATATTTCTGTTGCACAATCCACGTTTTACCACTCAGAATCCTCAATGTGAGCATTGTCAATAACCCAGCTGTGCAGCTAAGGCCAGAGTCCATGCAGACTGACACGTGTGTAAGTGCTGTGAAAGTGTTTCAAGGTTTATTTAGTTACACCATTTTCATTTTCCATTGGAACAAGAACCGCTTCAGTTCAGAAAAAGAAGGTGTACCTCTTGTCCTGTCAAACATTTGTCAGAAACCTCAATTTCATGCACTGTAAGAGCAGCAGGTAAGTTGATTCAGTTGTGAGCGTTTCCCTCTTTCACTTGTTCATGGAGTACTTAGTAAAAGGTGTAATGTTAGTGCCTGTTGGAAGGCAAAGGGTCCGTGCATTATGACAGCCCTATAACACACATCTGATGGGCTGGAGCTGCAGCGTAAATGAGAGGCACACGCAGGCTTCACTGGCAGAGCATGCATTTCAAATAAAGCCTCAGTACTCAGAAACAGACAGTCTCCGCTCTCATTCTGAGTAATGTCTGCCTTCTATTCAGTAGAACGGCCCACAATGAGAGTAACAAAGACATGCCAGATGAAAAACATCACACTGCGAGATCCCTGTTCGCTGGAGAAAATCCTGTAATTGCTTACTGAGACATTTCCCTCAAACTATGCAGGGAATAAAGAAGGGATGTCTCATGTTAGAAAGGGGGAAGGAGAAAAAATGAAAACTATTTGTGTCCAGATTGTTTCCTTTTAAAGCCTTAGTCTGATCAAAATCTGATTTCCATGGGTTTTGCTGCAGAGCTTCTATGGGGTTTCCTCAGCTTGGGTAAATATCCATTCACACTCATACCAAAATGTGCTTGGCACCAGTTCTTCTAAAGCAGGACTAAAGGCCTCACTAGCAGCCTTCAGCCAGGAGAAAAGCTTGTCCACGTGAAGGGCCTGGAAGCTGGGCTGCAGTGACATGTGATTCCAGCTCATGTGTTAAAAGTGGCCACGGACATTGGTTAGGAGAGGTAACTCACACGTATGCAAACATATTGATTAGCAAGGACACTGAATTGACCAGATTTTTAAATGGCATATTATTCATCATTATATATCTTTATTAGAGAACTGATTCAGTTACCTGACTTTGCTTGATTTCCTTTGGGTTTACGTTATCTTGTTTTAAAGGCATCCTTTTTTTTTTATTTATGTGCATCACAAATAATGAGGCATCCTAAACTACTTACTCAGATCAATACTCATTTTTCTTTTCAGAGTAACTATTATTCATTTTTCTATTGCATTTTCTAGCAGAGAATAATTATTCCAAAAGTATTAATAAAGTAGAAGACTTTCGCCTATTAAAATCATACATCAGAATCAAAATGTGTAGGTTGCAAATAATTCATTCATTGAAAATAAATCCTCTGAACTATTTGGCAAATACTCATGCATGAAATTCACATGCCTATTAATTTTGTTGATGAATGATCTAAAGAGTGGAAGAAGTTTAACACTATACATTAAACAAAAAGTTTGATCAACACCATTAGCTAACAGCATCTACTATAAAATTTAACCTGGTCCTAAACAATAAAAGATGAAAAAGAGGCAAAGTTAACACACAGTTCCTGGAGAGAAATAACCTGCCTAGAGATTCTACAGTCACTTCTTGACCAGAAAGTTTGGTGCATTTCTGATTTTAGCTCAAGTTGAAGTTACAGCCCCATCCTAAATCATCAGAAATTTGATCTCTGCATTGTGCTCAGAACTGAGATCAGAGTAGTCCCAAATCTCCCCTATGCCGTTCAAGCCCATGAACCTTGGAACAACATCACCTTTGAATGACAGATACATCCCATTGTTCCGAGCCGGTGGCTTTAATTTATCCCACATTCTAAGCAGACACACTGCTGCCAAGGAAAACCAGCAAAATACCTGTGGTACTCTGCTCTGCAAGGCCTTCACCGCATTTGCAACATCACACATTCTCACACTCAACCATCCCTATCAGCATTTGGGAAACTCGATTTACAGACGGTCCTGGTGGGCACAGCTGGTGAGGAGAGGTGGGGGTTTCTTTGGTGCAGCATTTGGATGTGAGTTTACTCTTACAGAACAGCACCTGTACAAGACACTGCTAACCAAAAACCTGCCTGAAGAGCCTAACACTAAGCCTCTATTTCCAGCATATTATGATGATTCACTGCTAATCCAAAATACCTTCAGAATTAGACGCAAAATGTGGTACAATTCATTCATCTTCTTTGATCCAGAAGAGAACAACAGACTGAAGCAAGCATATTTGGAGAAAGACCTTTTTGATGGGATTTTCAGCCTGGTTTGTCATGGAAAGAGGATTAGATAATTGATTATGAGTTGATTACTGACCTTCATCCAGCTTTGAAGCAAACTAAAATGATGTTTCATTTACATTTTCCCCAATTCAGTGTTTTTATGTAAAGTAAGATAGCACACCATGGCTTCTGCTTTGTGTATTTTGATTCTTTTAAAACAGAGGAAGTCAGAAGTGTTGAAATCTCACCAGAAATTCTGTTCAGCACGAATCTTTACCCAGAAGAACTGCTCTTCTAACTATGTGTTTGAGCACATTTATATGGCCCCCAGGAAGAAATGTACCTCACCCAAAGCCTGACAGCAAGAAAATATCCTTTGGCTTCAGGGAGCTTTGGGTGAGGACTCAAATGATTAGTGACCTGGGGCAAAAATAGCAAACTATTTAATACCACTTCTCTGGGCACTCAAATTATCATATTAAAATCCATTTTATCATTGGCAAAGTCAATCAGGTTATAAACGCAAACAGATGTTTTAATGTGTCTCTGGCATTTGGCTTCAGGCAGAGTAAATTGAACATTTTCAGTTTCATACAGTTTAGTTTCTGTGAGGTTAAAGTAAACCAAATTATTTCTCCCACAGCATTTTTACTCACTGTCACCACACTGATGTTTACTTTGTCACACGCGATAAAAGCCTGCCCGGACCGATGACACTGAACCTGAGTTGATTGGAAAAATAAGGAAAAGGGGGAGGAGGAGGGAGATTCACTTCGAACTCACTGTCTGTGCAAACTGAGCTTTTTGAGATTTGCCCACCCATAAACCAAGACACATGATTTTGTTATCCTTGGAGCCCGGCTGTCAAAAACACAGTCAATATGTCCTGTGGCACCGGGCTGCTTCCACTTGGTACGATAACAGTGTTGTGCTAAGTCATTTCCAAATGCACTTTGATATACTATACACATGAGCTAATGCACACATGTATTTATGCACTGCATGCTCTGGAATGAGAAGGACGGGAGGCAGTGTGGGAAAAAACAGGCTGAAGGGGGGGAAAAAAGAAAGAAAAAAAAAAGAAAAAAGCAAAAGGGACTCTACGATTCCCATAACTCAAGGGAGCATATTGTTCAGCTGAGGCACAGGCCAGTGCCTCACAGGCCCTATCACTGGCTGACAGAATTAGACTCTGATTCATGCTCTGTAGCTCGTGTAATGCCAGCCAGGGACAAGAGCCTTCCATGGGAACGTTTCAGCCGGTCCCCTCCTTATCAGCTCCAGAACAGCTGCCAGACTCTAAGGTCACTTGATAGAGAATTTAATTCTTAAGATTGCACATTAATTTCTAAATTCTTTCTTATCCATGTGCTGTGATTTGAGACTGCATTCAATGCAGCCCAGCACAGGGCAAGCCTTTCCCATCCACACCCCTCCTTCCTGTCTGCAAACTTCCTTCCTATAGATTTACCCAGACATCTTTGAGCTAAATTAACACCCTGTACACTTCTTTGACCAAGCACTAGCAGATAGGAAACCTGATTTTGACCTCTCACTAGCTACTGGGCAGAGAGATTTTAAAATACCCTGTATGTGTAATAGATTTATTTTATTCATCTGCCTTTACCGAGAAGTAAAGGGATATTTATTTTCACCCAGCAGTTAACCACTGCAGTAGATCTTTAAAATAAGGATTTCCCACCCTATCAATTCCTTGTCAGGCAGAGTTCACTAATGGCTATAAAATGGTTTCAAATCCCTCGACATATTATGCAATTTTTGAACAAATATTACCCTGGTTTATAATCCTCTGCTCTTTCATATTCATATATTTTTAAATTACTCTTTACTACGGTCAAGAGCACTGTGGAATAAATGCATGAAAACAAGAAACCAATGACTGGAACTTTTGGCAAGCCAGAGTGGAATTGAGATACAGTGGAAAAATTCAGTATTAGAGTTCAATATGACCGGGTCTCCTGGTTTGCTTAGGACGGTTCCAGGTTCCACAATTGTTTCCTGGAAGGATGCAGGCTGTGCATGTAGTAAAATGAACTCTGTGTACGAGCGAGAACCAGAATCGTCTCCTTTCCTTGATAAATTTACTCCTTCGGTGTGAAGTTGCCGATGGAAAAGGAACTCCCTCTCCAGAAATGTAGGGAAGAGTATGGGTATTGCCATTTCTCTGCTTTCCAGACTGCCTAGTATTGGGCAGTCCAAGAGATTAAGTCAAGCAGACAGATCAAATTAATTTATTCAGCATCTTTAATTCTGAAACCAAAATAACAGCTCTTTTCCAAATCACTGCAACTGAAATCAAGCCCTAAATAAATAGACAATTAGAGGAACCCAGATTGGACCAGTGATGTGTCTGGCACGATCACATCATGACCAGCACGAGCCCTTCAGAGGACCCAAGATATTCCAGAGGAGACAAACACTGAAAAAATGCTGAGAGGGAGCCACATTCCTCCTTATGCTGACCCAAAAACCATTTGGCTTCTACCTTGACTTTAGAAACATGATTTTCTTTCATTCCTGATCTTTAAATTGTGAACAATCTCATTAGCTTTAGAAATGGAATCCCACCAAATTTCAGGCCTCATAAGTATGAGGGGAACAAGAGCCACAAATTGGTTATGCACTGGACCAAAATAATGTCTTTTTTGCTGCTTGCCAACCCTATTGCCTCCTTCCCACCCACTCATCCTCTGCAACCTGACCCTTACTTCACATATTAATGTTAATGGCTCTTCCCTCTTCTTCTGTCATTTCAACAAGAATGATGGAAGACAACCAACAGGCAATCAAGAGTAACAGAGAGAAAAAAGATCAAGGTCAATGTTAAAAAAAATTAATTCTGTGCAATTTTATCCTGCACTTACCGATAACAAATTCCAGACCATGGTTATAAAGAGTGTCCTGGAAATGTAATGTAAGCTTGGGAGAAAAGACCTGTGTGCCCACATTTCAGTCAAGAGATCTCGAATAATTGCTTGGATGGAAACAACCCTTCCGAGGGAATAATGAGGTGGAAGTAGGCTGATGCTGATATGCACAGGCTTCCCTCCTGTGTATCAGACACGTGTCAGTCCCCAGAGCTTATGGTCGTAATTCCAAAGAACAGCAACTGGTGATACTGTTGTCCAATCTTCTCCCTAGGAGAGGAATGGGTTTTGATGACTCAAGAATTTGCTGTGGAAACACGATCTACCTGTTGATGTCCTGGCTGGCCTTCAGCTTTTCCCCACGATGTAGACTATTCTTGTTACCTCCCAGCCCCAGATGGACTCACTTTTAGCAAGGAGTTTTTGCCTGGTTTTCATTTGGTTTCTGTCAGTGAAGCTTAAGGAATAGCTTAGGCTCTGTATACCAAAGCCCACTCTCGTTTTATTATAGAAGATTGATGAATTTTAAGTCCAAAATCTGTTTTAAACACGGACTATTGCACTTAGGAAGAATGACTTACATCTGTATCTTGCAATGCTTTCCATTCCCCCAAGAAAGCTGTGCATTTTAATTACTTGCTTACTGCTAGTTCTGTAGCAACAACAGTTTATGCCCTTAAATCCATTTTAATAATTTTGATGCTATTAGCAGCGGCAGAGCTAAATGTGTTTAGGAAATGTTGTGTCACATCAGAAACTGGTTTTGAAGCCGGATCCCTCAGGCCACCACTCCTTGGGGTTTTTTTTTCTTTTCAGTTAGCAAGACATGGAAAGATTTTTTTTATTATTATTATTAATTTTCCTTCTTTTTTTTTAATTTGACTCCACATAGTTATTTGAACCTTAGAGGCAAGTAACTAAATAGAAGTTAACCAGCTCCCAAAGATTTCCTTTTGCAGCAAGACAGACAAATAAGACCACAATTTAAAAAAATAACTTTTTTCCTAACTTTCAGATGGTTACTACCGACTTGAATCCCATTTATATTTTACATCATTAGTAAATAAATGGAAAGTAAAATAAACATATTTACAATTGCATTCACATTAAGGAACCTAATTCCACTTTCCTGTGGATGGAATCATGCAGATGAAACCTCCAGTGAGAACAGGGGCATTAGGGCTGTGTGGGAGTTGGTGTGAGGAGGTTTCACAATACTATTACTGCCAGCTGCTGTGACAATACTGTGACAATACTGCAAAAATACTCTGAAAGCATCAAAGCACAGTTGCAGAAGGGGATGGAGGAATGGATGCTGATGGACATGTAAACTTGCAGAGTTGAAGCAAAACTGGGAGAGAATTTACCCAAAACACATGCACGTTTTCTGGAAGATTTATCATTTTACACATTCTGTATTATTCCAGTAATCTACTGGTCTAGGCCATCTACAAAGCTGAAGATTACTCTGAGTCATAGATGGACACTTAGAGCCAGGATCTGATCTTGGAGGACACTGTAGGTTCACTTGGTTGCAGAACCAAGCTTCATTTTTACATTAGTCTGGATAAAACCGTGGCCTATCAAACCTGATTTAAGGGGAATATTGGCTTTGTTGGACTTGTTCTGTTTGCTTTTCCTCTATATCTGCAGTGTCAGCATAACCTGCTATTCCTGCAGCTTGCCAGTGAGGACTTCTCTTTCACAGAATGGGTCAGGTTGGAAGGAATCACAGGGTGGGTCATCTGGTCTCATCTCCCTGCTTAAGCCGGGTCATGCCAGAGCACATGGCACAGGACTGTGTCCAGATAGTCCAAGAATATCTCCAGTGAGGGAAATACCCTTTCTGGGTGATCTGTTCCCTTGCTTGGTCTCTGCACAGCAAAGCAGTTCTTCCTCATGTTCAGGTGGAACTTCCTGTGCCTCAGTTTCTGCCCATTGCCTCTTGTCCTACTGCTTGGCACCACGGAGCAGAGTCTGGATCCATCCTCTGACACTTCCCTTCAGATACTGACAGGCACTGATGAGATCCCCTCTCAGCTGTCTGTTTCTTTCAGATTATCCTCTTGGTTATTCCAGTTGTACAGCCACAGTCACCTGGACAAGGATCCTTTGGTAAGTGTAGTACACAAAAGTCACAGATTTAACATTTCTGCCTGACACAAACTGCAGAAACATCCTGTGATGGACAGGGTCATGCTGGTATAAATCTCTGAAATCCATGCTTGTTCCCAGGGCTTGGTGCTGTAAGAATGCCGAGAGTTTTTCTTTCCACAAATAGACGTTTCAGGCATATTTGCTGAAACCCTTGAGGTTGACAATCAGCGATACTTCTTCCCAGCCCAGCAACTGCTTGGGAGCTGCCAAGTATTGCAAGCAGAGAGTCCGTGAACCATCTCCCAAAGATTATACGTGCTGCTACAAGAAGCGGGGATTGAATCTCCCATAGCAAGCTGTCTGCTGCTGATCTTTCCCAATTAACAGTTGCGTAATGTGGGGGGAGTTAGGGTCTAAACATCTTGGCACAACGCTGTTTGGGAAAACCCTAGTGCTTGACTCTTACAGAGCTGTAAAAGGTTTCCTGGCAATTAGAGGAAGAAGAGTATAAAAAAGTAACAGGGTTAGTCCAGCTATAAAACAGACTTGTATCACATGTATTTGCAGTGAAGACGGAGTTATTAGAGGACTGTCACTTTTCCTTCCCAAGAAAAGACAGTCAGTTCCATTTAAAAGGGTGGATCTCTGAAAGAATTCCTCTATTTCGAATTTTTCTGATGGGTTTAGCTCCTAAAAAATTTCTTCCCAGAGGAAGCGTGACAGAAAGGGGATTTCTAGGATCTTGTCATGTCCTTCAAGCAGCTCTTCAGGCCAACAAACAAATATGGCAACCAGCCATGGTGGGTGAAGCCAAGGAACACATGCCTGTTTTATATATATATTTTTTTTTTTTTTTTTTTTCCTATGTTGTCACATGTCATGACCCAAAAATTCATGAGAAAATGCCTTGCAGTTCCCAGGAAGCCTAAGAGGGGGAAGCCTCTTTATTAATGAAAAGACATCTAGACTCCAAAACCTGCACAAGGATATAAGAGAGCTCTCTAAGCAAAGAGGGAAAAAAAATACCAAACAGTTTCCTAGGAAATCCAAACAGGCATCGCAACATTCCATGCTTAAACATTTAAAATGGGAAGGGGAGAAAAAAATCTTATTCCTTTCTGTCTTTCTAAATGCAATGTGTAATTACACAACTTATATTTAGGCAACTTATATTTAGCCTGCGGAATCATCACAGCCATGAGCTTAATAAGATTCATAACTGTCCCCAAAGAAAGGGCCATGTCCTCCAGAGCAGAAGAGGGACAATTTGTTTAGCAGAAGCAAAGATGGAAAGCTCCTGCAAAACTCATTCAGTGTCATCCTCTGCAGTGACCAATCTTGTGCAGCTGAGTTAAACCACTCCAAAAAGTCTCTCCCAATTATTGCACACTACTATAATCACTGGCATGTTGAAGTCATCTGGTATCTCTCTTAGAAGTTCTGTTACTCAGAAATACCCTAAGGAAAGGCCAGTCCCTGCTTTTGTCCAAGATGGGTAAGGATGGGAAAAAATGGATCAGAGTCCAAAGCCATAACCTGCAATTCAATGCCTATGTCAAAGACCAGCAGGAAGATATCCCATGTGGGCTTACAAAGGTTTTTCCGGGATGCCAAATTGTCCTGCTATGTTGACAGCAGAAATTTAGAAGTTGGGTACATTTGGCCTTAAAACTTCCAGATAAAGTGCTTGAAGAGTAACTTTAGAGTCATGTTAGTGGAGACAGCAACATCTACCACACAGAAATCGGAACAGCAGTTGAGTGATCCTACATCCAAAAGCCTTGTTACATCTTTTATGGATCAGGAGAGATTGTACAAAGTCTAGCATTGCTCAAGTTTCTTCAGAAATGTGCACATCCTCAAGAGGAGAAAAGCTGGGTGGTTTTGGAGGGTGTTACTAGGAAGTCATTTGTATTTTGTCATCTCTTCAGCTGAATTTCATAGGAAACATGGAGCTCTAGCATCCTTAGCATTTTGGGTTAGAATATACCTCTTGCTCTGACCTTCTACTAACACTAATTTCCAATTCATTCTTCATTCATTAAATAAGTTGTAAATGATAGACCTATTATTCAAAAAAGGGCTCAAATACGTGTGAAAAAAAATCTGGAAATCTATGACACACTGCAACTGCATATGTGTCTATCATTGTTCAATATCAACTATCAAGCCAGGGAATCACAGAAATCCCTCAAGGCAGTATAAAATTTAAGACTTAGTCTTCAAATA
Source organism: Callaeas wilsoni (assembly GCA_013398955.1). NCBI lineage: Eukaryota > Metazoa > Chordata > Aves > Passeriformes > Callaeidae > Callaeas > Callaeas wilsoni. Next base: position 165,165 of record VWPU01001876.1, on the reverse strand, counting down.
CAGCTAACTGTTCGTGATAAGAGCCTCACTTCAGGACTAAGCTGCTGGTGAATTTTAAGGGATTGGGAATTCATCTACACATCTGTGAGCCATAGAATCTGAATGACGTGATAAATCATGCTTGATAATCACTGATCACACTTGAGAGTATCACTACTGGACAGGAGATAGCATTTCTGAAAATATACGCACGTGTGAATCCTGGTTATGTTACTTGAGGAGGGGTTGAATCTCTTTCAATTTTTAATCATATATCAACTGTCTCATTACCTCAGAGCCATTTCCACCTTGACAAAGGAGGTGCTAATTGCTCCCAGTCACCCTTCATTCTTATTTCAAGTGGTTGTGATATGGATTTCTATCAATATTTTGATGCTCGGGCTTTCTGATTTTAAAGCTTTCTTTTCTGTCCTGTTTTTGTATGTCACCATCTTATTATGTAGCATAAAATACACCTAACCATGATTTATTAAATCCGATATTATTAGATTCACATGAAAAGCTCCCTGTTTGTACTTTTTTATAAAAACACACTCAAGAGATCCCTTTTAGAGGAACTGCATTGGTGTATTTCAAGACTAGCGTGGATTTTCCTTTAAATAAGTATTTCCTAGTTCTTAGGCTCCATATGGAAATCACTAGGTGAAGTGCTATGGCCTGTAGGTCTGGCACCATAACCATAATGGTCCTTTCTGACCTCAGAATCCATCCAAATGTTTGACTTACAGTGCATCAGCATGAAAAGAAGTTTATTTTTTTCCACATCATTTTTATAGCATTACTCAGGCATTTGTGAGCAGAATGTAAAGCAGGTCCCGCACATCATGGATTTTGAAACCACTGCATTCTCATGTAAGAAACAGATGGAGAATTACATTGCCAAGACCTCACCCCCTTTGCAGGGAACTAATGGGAACAACAGTATAAAAAGTCTCCAGTTTTAATTGAAGAATTAAAGATTTTTGTGATGTATTTTGTAATTAAGTGATGGAAAGCTGATTGTTTTGGCCATTGCTGCAGTAATGAAATCTTGCCACAGAAGCCATCCCAAAGTGCTTTCTAGCCACAAAGGATGTGAAAATATCTACCAGATAAGGAGGATTATACTTTTCATTGATACTATATCAAGCGAACACTATTGCAGGTATTTGATTAATTCAGAACATATTTAATTTTCCTATTACCAAAACCTGTCCTGTCTCATTATGTCCCAAGGTCCCCCTGCACAGCAGCTGTTACCACTGCTTCCATCTGCCTCTCCTTTACTAGGCATCATCCTGCACCCATGGACCATCTCTGGGTGGTGTGGTGTTGCGTGTCACCAAGCCAAACCACGTCCCAGTGGTGATGAGGAAGAAAGTCATAAAAGCCAACATTTTTTGCTAACGGTTAATACTGTTTCATCCTGGCTATGGCTCTTCACCTAAGTTATGATGACACTCTGTTTTCATCACAAACACCAAACATTCTTGCACACAGGCCCTCAGCACAGACCCAGCAGATTTGGGAGTGTTTAAAACTCTCTGTATATTTGCACAAGACACCATGCTGCTCTGAGAGCCATCACACCTACACTCCCCTAAAACACCCAAAAAGGATCCCGTAGTTTGCTTTAGAATCTGAAATGGATCTTCCTTTTCCTTTCATATTGCAAAGCTCTCACAACTGAGATTTCCTTTGCATCCTTCACCTTTTGCTCTGCATAACCCATGCCAAGGCCTGTGCTCTGTCAATGGTGTTTTTTCCTCTAAGTTTCCAAAATGGAAAATGCGCCAGAGGTAAGTCCAACAGAACATCAGGATTCACTTAAGTGCTGTTGCAAAATTCAGCTGAATTCTACCAACTGAAGCATCGAAAAGGGTTTGCTAAGAGACCTTTCTCCAACAGCAGCAAAACCTTAGGACCCAAACCTGTGCCTGCCAAGGATGTTTTGTTATCATCACACAGGGAAGTCGGGTTGCACTAACAGGCCTGATTTAAGGCTCAGTCAAAAAAATAGCTTCCAGATTAGCTCCAAGTTGCCCATCATCCTGATACCCCTGTACGAGCACCATGCAAGCCGTTAAGGAAGTTGGTGGAAATAAAATCTGTAAGTAGGTTAAACAACTTACAACGTGCACTCAGAGCACTACGGTAAGGCAAACTAATACAGGGCTACAGGCAGCAAGCTAAAGGCCTTGCTATTTTCTTTACATCAGATGTAATCACTATCCACTTCTTCCTAGTAGCCTTCAAGTGTGCTCAAAACGTCTCCTTCGGTATCCAGAGGGAACATGAACCAGCTTGAATAAAAGGTCAGATCTATGAAAACACAAAAAGGCATTAAGCACTCAGACTTGAAGAAACGGGTGCATCATTTAGAATGTTCTAAGTAGAACAATCCAAATATTTCAGTATTATTGCCAAAAGGATCTGAACCAAAATCACACCCATATAAGTATTCAAGCTCACACATTTAGATCTCTGTCCAAAAAACAGAATCAAATATTTTCTATTATTTTTCTGTCTGGCTTTAAAAGGACTTTCTGGAAATGTCAAAGAAATCTATTTTATGCTTGAGATAAGAAAAAACAATCAGAAAACATGCAGCACAATGTTTCAGAACCCTATTTGGACTCCTAAACTATAATGGAAACATTATCAAAGGCTTGACCCAAATTTACCACAAGGTAAGGCATGGCTGAGACAGTCATTCAAATAAAGTTAGGTTAATATATTATTCCTGCAATAAAAGCAGTTGATGTGTCATGCAAGCGCTATGTTGCAGGGCTGCAACAACCCAACCCTTCTTCAACAGAGTTGAGTTATATGCACTGTTTCTATACCACGCTGTCACAATTCATGAATGTGCAATATTTTTTGTGGCAGTGCTAGACTGAGCATCCCATTCCTAAAGCTGATGTAGATACAGATACAAAAACACAAGCTGAGATTTTGCTGAAGTAGTGCTCCATTTGTTACTGTCCATGTTTAATAGGATACTGCTCAGGATACTCCCCTGAGACATATTAACCCTGCAGGCAGCAGCACTGCGGCTCCAAGGGGAGGAACACAGAGATAAATCTGGAGCTTTATGTTGGTCTCTTTGTTATGTGCACAAGAATGTCAAACACCAGGAAGACAAAGGGTTTGGACTTCATGGACTGATCGCTTCACTGCTGCAGGGTGAGATTATAAGCCAATGCATAAGAAATGCATAAGCCAACTCACACTGATTCTTCAATTCCATACATCCACTCTCTTGCTCAAACCTGAAGTTTGAACCTTCCTTTTAAGGCAGGAATGGTGTTGGGCTGCCACGAGGATAAGGATGGCCACAGATGGCAAATGATTACAGCAGCGATAATGAAAATATTTGCCATTAGCATGGAACAATTTGACACAGAGTCTCAGTATTTAGAAAGCCACATCCTGCTATTTGCATCCTTGGCTCTTTGGCTGAGATGCAGGATTTGATGGGTGGGGCAGGATCAGTCAAATGCCATGTTTACCAGTGTGGGGAACTCCGTAGTGAGAAATGGGGACCCAGAGCACTACACAGCAACAGTAGACAGAGATAGAATAATTGAGAGTCTGAGAAGGGCTCAAAAAACTTCCTACAAATAATGGACACAGAAACCTTCTTCTGCAAAGAAGTTAAGCAGAAAATAAATATGAGGTGAAATGCCAAGCAGAGTATTTAAGTACTTAAGCTGCCGGTTCCACCTAGCTCTCTCCTGTAAGAGTTAAAGGAAGAATCCTCTGAAGGAAGATATGCAAAAGTGTTTGAAAATGTTTAGCTATGCCCCAAACTTGCATAAAGTGAAGACAGGCAGCCTTAAGAGTCCAGCTTTCCTGATACGAAAGAGGAAAGCTGCTAAGTATTTCAAGTGTATCTTGGACCTCATTTAACTTGCAAAGAAAAAAGGTTAATCCTCACAACTTCCTAGTAGGGAACATAATAAAGGAAATAAGTGGTGAATTTAGCAAGCTGGAGTTTCTGTATCCTTCGCTCTAGACATCAAACAGCTCGACCACGTTGCGTCAAGTAAAAGAAACAGGAAGGGAGAGATCACACAGCTTGAGTTCCTTGGCTCCAGCAAGGCCGAGGCGCTGCTGCTGAGGAGGATGGAAATCCTATATTCTTCCTCTGGGGCAGGAAGTACCTGTAAACATCTCAGAAATATTCTGCTTTAGCATACTGTAAACAAGAATACATCATATCCACTGCTCCGGACCATGTAGGGAAAAGAACTGGACAACCTTAGATTCAACCTAGAAGAGGAGAAGGCAGGGGAACTGAGTCATAGCTTAAGAAAACAAGATTTAAAAGAACTTTTGGGACGGGACAGGAACTGAGGTTTTAAGTGGGGCGATTCCTAAGGAAGGAAGGACACCTACTACCTATTCCAATAATATTTTGCATTTATGTAACTGCAGTGGCTGCCGTCCAAGGACCTGAAAATACTAAGGGCTTCCAGTTAACCAGATTTCAAATTCCAGGGAGATTATAAAGCATTATTCTTCATTTTTGCCACAGGTCAAAACACCTAGCCAAGAACCAGTTTTACACCTCCAGGCATCTAAAAGTCCCCAGTCATTATACAAGGTCATTTTCAAACAAAAATCAACTGGTGTGCAGTAGAGTACATTAAGGTGTTATTCCCAGACATACCTTTCCAAATGGACATTATGTGTATGGACTATCCATTTGGGCTTTCTATGACAACATTTCTCATGTGAAGATACATAAAACACACATGGCTAGCCTGAAGACACTGGTCAGAAATTTATGTCTAAAATTTATTTATTGAGATCCATTTGTTGCCTCTTTTCTGAAGCAGGATCCTGGAAAGCAGACAGCAACTCAAATCACAGTTCTCTGTTTCTCGCTCCTGCTGCTGTTCTAAGAGTGGATGTCATTTATTATAAAATTAAATCTGAATTTTATTTTAGATAGACTATTCGATCCAAGGACCTGAGCTGTCTCTGTGTTGGTCACCACTTGTATAAGAGAGACTCAATGAATCTAAAACGTGGCACTGACTACAACAAAATGGATAACAGGAAATTACAATAATTCAGGGCAAACTTCCAAATGTCTAGTCCTCTGGCAGAACTTTGCACCCTTAAAGCAGAACATTCAGTGTAATACCTGTGCCCAGAATGGCTTTGGGAAGCTCATTTAATCTTCCTCAATTTCCACTTGTGTGAGACAAGAATTATTCCTGGTCTGAGGAGCAGGATGTGATTTAATGGTTGATTGAACATCCCTCTTGTGAATGTCGAGTTTCATTTCAGTCTCTGTACCCTTATTTTTTCCAAAGCAGACAGCCATAGAGGTGCATTACTGCTCTGTCACACTCCAGACAGGCCACTGCCACAAATACTTTTGTGCGCTTGCTAGAAAAAACTGCCCACATCATAATGTGTTTCTAATTTGTAAAGGCTGGAATATAAACTGAGATTATTTCCAAGTCTACAGAGCAGCATGCCAAGAATAAAACTCAAAGATCTTGACAACACAGAATAAGGAGAACTGAGTTGTACAGATTACAGGAAGGCAGGAAGAGGAGTTTGGTGGCAGTGATATTTGGGGGGTGATCCAGCTAACTGTGAGACAAGATTGATTGTTGCATTCCCATGAGGATCTGGAGGCGGATCTGTACAAAGTAGTGATCATAGCAGCCTAGAGCATAAAGGTTACAGGACAACCTCCAGGTATCATTTGAATCAAGATAATTCTTTTTTCCTAAATCTATTAATGTATAATGGAACTGACAATTAATATAAATATTCAAATAACAATGTCAATCTCTCTGGAAACCCCTCTGTCCAAAGAGATATCGCTGGTCAGGAACAGGTTTTAGGTTAGGCTTTAGCAAAATAACAGTCTTTTGTAAAAACAGTGATGTTCTGGAGTAAAAGAGAGAGGAAAGAACGAGTGTTGATGCCAGCAGACCAAGAGAGCCGTTTCCTTTATTGAATGGTGTTCTGTGGAAGGAGGAAATACAGTGCTATTATTACTCAAATAATTAAATATCTCCGTGCTTCTGTGGAAAGGCATGAATCTCTGTAATGCATCCCCAAAAAAAAGTGCCTGAAAACCATTAATAGTTTAATAAAGCCAGAGAATCACACTTGAAGTGTTCTACCAAAATGCCACACAAGGCCTCCAAACGTGTCACCTGTAGGTTTGGTAGAGATGTGAAAAACTGCTTTTTCATTACAGGAGTCGGTTACAAGTATTTGGAGAGGGCTCAAATAGGAAATTTGAATTAATTGAAGACACATCTTTGCTACAAAACACTCCAAAGTGCCAGCACCTGAAGACATGTAGAAATACACACTCCCATGTGGTGCAGTGAGCTGACCTGGTCTGAGGTTTTTTTCTCCCCGGTGACTGGGGGAAGCCTGGTCTTCCTTTATTGCTCGAATGGTGGATCTGTGGAAAGCCAGTGGAGCACCACCGGCATCTGAGTGCTTTAACTTGCACCAGTGCCAAGGAGCAGAGACCAGAGGGACAGCCGGACAGCTTACAGTCCCTCCTGCCCCCAGCTACGCCAACAGCTGGCAGCCGCACTGATTCTGGGTGCCCAGGAGAAGATGGGGAAAACGTAAGCAAAATCCTGATCTAACTGCATTGAATTCAAGAGCAGATTCTGGCAGTCGGGCCTGTTTTAACTCCTGCTCCCATAACCCACATGACACCTAGTGTACCGATGGGACAATGATCTACAGCCCTTAGCAAAGAAAACCAAGCCTACGTTTAATCAGAGACACATGACATGTTAATGGATAACTGCAGATTAATTGAAACCATTGCTGCAACAAACTAGGAGCTTAGAAGGCAATATCATAGAAATGGTTTAGAGCTACTTGTGCTGATTAGGCATCAAAGATCTTAAGCAATGTTGCGTATATTGAATATTCCGTTCTTTGGATAAATTGTTTGATGGGCACTTTAGAAAAGTTAGCTGAGCTCAGCAGACAGAAAATTGGCATGGAGACCATGCCAATATAGATCTGCCACTGTTTGGAATAGAAAGGAATAAAACCTCTGTTTGTAATCTGCTGCATGAGAACAAAGCAAAAAATATCTCTAAATAAGAAAACAGTTATAAAACACCAAGTTTTTAATGTTCTTATATGTCTCTGATGTAGCAAGTCTGCATCAAATGACCTATAAAATTTAATGTGGGGGAGAATCCTTCCCAAAGAATTAGCTGCACAAGCAGATGAAGCCTAATATGAAGAGGAAAGGAAACCAACTTTCAAAGTTGGGTGTTTTATTACATATTTAGCTGGCTATATATTAAAAGAATCATATGAAAGAAGAATAACGTTCCTGTTCACATTCATATGTTCCTTATAACTCAGCTATGTCAGACAAATCCTCTACCATGTCTATTATGTCAGACAAATCATCACGGATCTGTGCCTGCCCAATGGATGCGCATCAACATGGTACCTCAAAGCTCCCTGCCAAATCTCCGGGTGCCTATACCAAGACCTACAGGGAAACTTTTAAAGATCTCTGTTTTCACATCCCCATGGCTGATGTGGACCATCAGGGAGGCAGCAGTTTGGCCCATGTGTGCCCTTACAAAGAGCATCCTGCACCCCTGTCTTGGTGTTGTGCTTGCTGAGCACTCACACACATGGTTTGAGGGGAAAGCAGCCATCTAAGCCTAAAATATTCAACATGAGATCTACCTACAAACCAATTTCACCAAAAGTACTGAGAAGCAACCTTGGGAATCCCGTTTGAAGTCCATAAACTCCATTATGCTCTGTAAAGGAGATGCAATCTTTCAGGAGACACTGGATTTGCCATCAAAATGCTGGATTTTCTGTTATAATTTATCATCATTCTTATTCTGAATGTATTTTAGGCAAAGTTGTCAGAAAGAAGCACAGGACCTTCCTGGATACCATTTTATGGGTAAACCACACCTCTCCTATCATGGTAAGTCTTGGTAAAAGCCTGACTTAGTTGAAAAGGTCTGAAAAAGAAGATTGAGGAAGATGTTCAGGCCCTACCTCTCCATCATTGAGGAAAAAGGGATGAAAGATGCAAAAAAGGGTAGGAGAGAGATTTGTCTCCCTGCCAACACATTTTGACAGCTCCCTAAAGTTGGGATGCCCATTTAATTGCTCTTTAATTACTCTAGTTGCCATCCAGCCCAAACTGCCTTTGGAGTGTCTGGGGATTAGCAGCACTTGCAATTGTTACTAAGTTGCTTAGAAAATCTGAACTTTCATGTGTCAGAAAATTCAGATTTCAAATGGATATTTTTATTCTTTCTTTTGCTGTGCATTGCAGAAAGAGTCTGATTGTCTCCCAGAGAAATCATTAATCTTTTGTTTAAAAGTGTTTGCTATTGTTATGTTTCTATTTTTATTTCAAGTGTTTTTCCTCCAAACTTTTACAAGTTTTGGCGCTTCTCACCTGAAAATGCATTTACTTGCTGCAAACTGAAGAAACAGTTATGGGTTTTGACTTTCCAATTAAAATTGTTCTTTATTTTGCAATTTTACCTTCTAGTGCAGATATTAAAATATTTCCTGAGCAGCTCAGCAATAACACAGTGGTCTTTTAAAGCTGTACACTGCAATTGGAAACCAGCCTTACAAAAATCAAATTACACTTCAAAGCCAAGCTACGCTGAAGAAACTTGTGCTGCAGTCTGAAAGTAGCAGCATACACTTAGAAACTAGATTTATACATGAAATGACACACTCTGTATACAAATATTGGTGTTAAACTCCCAAGAATGGCTTTTCAGGGACTCATGTGCCTGTGCCAACCACAGGTATTTCAGCTGCACCCCTCACGTGGTGCCTCTGAAAGAGCACTTAAAGATCCGTATCCATACAGGCACAGAAGACTTCCAGAGGGTGCAGAGCATTTCTTACTATAAGTAAATTCATTGACTCTATTGGGATTGGTCAAGTGAATAAAGACTAGAGGGACTACAATCCACGGGACTGCCAGGAGGCAATTGCAAAAACTGAACAGAAGGTTCCAGCCTTCTCTAGCAAAAAATTGCACCTCCTGACTTGACGGTAAATCCTGAAGGCTTTGTAAAATGAATTAATCACTACTAAGAAAACACATGCAGAGAAAAATTAATATTAACTGACTCACCTTAGACTCATGGAATGTTTTGGGTCAGAAGGAACCTTAAAGCTCATCTCATTCCAAACCCCTTGCCATGGGCAGAGACACTTTCCACTAGACCAGGTTGCTCAACGCCCCATCCAACCTGGCCTTGAACAATTCCAGGGATAAACTCCATATTAGAATCTCATATTAGTTCGTACTAATTGAATTGGATTTGTTGCAGAAAGGTTACGGACGGTGTCAGCTTTACACCATTACACGCAAAGCATGTCTCCTGCATGTTTTTTATTCCAAAGCCCTTTACAGTGACCTAAGATGTTGGATCTACAGCTCATTTTTTTTCTCGCTGTGTTAAGTCCAAGAAGACATTGATATTCCTATGTATTCATTTGTTCCCATGGGATACTGATATCTGATCTCTTTGGGTATTTCAATTTGCAGTCCAAAACCACAAAAATAGTTTGGCAGCTAAAATTAATGACTGTTTCTGATTTGGCAAGGTACTTACACACATGCTCACCTTCAAGTGCATGAGTCTCCCATTAATGCAATCGTTATTCATTTCATGAAATGAAGCAACTGCTAGCCTGGCACTTACGTGTTTTCGTGTAATATTTTGAAACACACATTCAGAAAATAAGTAATTAGACTTTTTTTTAATGAGTTGTGCAAAGCTGGCCTGAAGCTCTGCCTGTTCACTCTGTAAAAGGTTTGTGTAGTCATTCCCACTGATTCTTAAATTTATACCAGTGTGTAGTGACGCGCACAGCTCTGTTAAATCTAAAAATATACTGTCCGTTTTCATACAACCTGCAAGACTATAACAGTTAAAAATTCCTGCAGAAAACTAATCACACAGAGTTTAACCGAAATATCAGAGTCCGCTAGAGCATCTCCAGTCTTGATACCATCCTGAAGTGAAGGAGGTCACAGGAATCTTTCTATAAGGTACTTGGGGCACTCCCTCATTACCTCCATAAAATGGATATCACAGTTTACAGAGTTGTAACCAAAGCTGGTAAACACAACTTCAGTGCCATGGAGATGTAATGGACTTGCACGCCAACCAAAGTGCTGTCCCTCCATGCTGTTTGTTTTCTCACTGAGGAAAAAAGCCCGTGGGGAAGCAATGATTGTGAGGATGTTCACAAAAATGCAACAAAATGTGATGGAGTGTTTAATTTAGAAGACTAATTTTGAGTAAAAGAGAATGGGGTTATGTTAGTGTATGTTCTCTATGTGTGATATTCAAATCACGCAGAAATCTGCCTTGCAAGGAAGCCTAACATCTCTGAAATCCTTCACTACTCTGTCCATATGCATCTCTAGGAAATTCTGTAGTGAGGCCAAATCCCAAGTGTTAAGAAGGAAAAGTTTCTAAGAAGTCAAAAGACCGGGGGGAAATCTCACATTTACTTTACATACTACACACTGTTTGGTAAATAGCAGCTATTGTTTAGAGTAGAATGCAGTCACCATTCATTATATTTTGACTCTACATTCTTCATTGGGAATTCAGGAAGTGGTTCAGACTAAAATATTCCCTTATGTTATTTGACCTGTAAAAACTTGGAGACAGGCCAGATTCTGCAGTCCTTAAACAGACAACACTCCCATTGACTGTGGGATTGGACCTTTAAGTTGACTGGGCTGTAGCCCTGTGCAGCTCAGCTCAGTGCAGTCACTCGGGGCAGGGGGTGGTGGCCGTGACACACTGAAAATGAGACCACTGGATTTGGTTGGAGCTGTTATCCATCTGTCTAGAGAAACAGTGGGAATTCCCTGCCACAGGCTGTACAATGTCTTAGAAACAGGACTAAACACTGTACAGAACTAACCAGAACTAAACACCTCATGGAATTATTATTTCTATTACTGTTCATTCCTGCTGCTTCTTCTGATAGAAAGGCATTATTGAGTTGAAGGTAATCAGTAGCTTTTCAATGGATTCCTTGACAGAGCACACTCAGAACAAGATTCTCAGTTAGGTTCACTCCTGTTTATTTAAAGCAGAAGTAGGTATCCAAACACCCTGGGAGTCTGGGTTTCACCATCTTGTATTTTGAAGCACTGACACATTTGAAAATTAAGGTAAACTCACAAAACTATAGAGACAGTTCTGCTTATGGTTCCATTTGGTTGTTAAGATTCCATTTCAAATTCTTGTTAAATTTAGGATCATGGAATGGTTTGGGCTGGAAGGAACCTTAAGGATCATCTGGTTACAATCCCTTTGCTGTGGGCAGGGACACCTTCCACTAGACTAATTAATGGTTGCTCTCAGCCTGACCTAGCCTGGCCTTGAGCACTTCCAGGGATGGGGCAGCCACAGGTTCTCTGGGCAACTTGTGCCAGTGGTTCCCTCCCCTCAGAGTCAAGCTTTTCTTCCTAACTTCTACCCTAAACCTATTCTCAGACTGTCCCTTGTCCCAGGGCTTCCCTCTTGTCCTGTCACTCCAGCTCCTGAATGAAGAGTTCTTCTCCAGCTTCCTTGTAGGACCCTTTTGGATACAGGAAGGCTACTCTGAGGTCTCCACACAACCTTCTCTTCTCCGAAAGAAGACGAGAACTAAGTTTAAATCTCATCGAAAGACCTGAGGGAGGTGGGCAGAAGAATTTTCCTGGGATCATATTCCAGCTGTCATCACCCTATAACTTATCCTTCTCTGAAAACCCTTGGATACATAGAAAGGGTTAAAACCAAATAAGATCACGCCATAACCTTCAAGGAAGCAATTCATGTTGGCCACGCCTTCACACTCACCTTGGTTACTCTTACTAATGTTCTTGGTTAAGCGTGATGCTGAACTTCTCAGAAAACTACAAGACAGCCACCAAATGAGTCTTTCACTAGGTATCCTGATCCTGCAGGCTTTTCCACCTGAACGCCCCAGCTCACACCAAAACGCGGTTCATCGATGCTACACTGCAAAATGCACCTTCAGCAACGACCTGCACAGCATGCACTGCGTATCCTATGAACAGAATTAAAGCTCACTTGCTGAGTGCAAGAGGGAAGATAATTTATCATTACACATTTCAATGTTAGGGAAGGGACTGGTGCTCCTAGAACACTTTGGAAAACACCCCTTTGAAGGTATGAACAAACAACTGAGTGTTTTGTTCAAATCAACGCCTGATATTTTTAGGCTGCTGCACTTGATATTTACCATTTATCTTTAGAATTTAATCTATCAGATAGGACATGCTTAGCTTGGCAGAGGCAGGAGGATTACTCAATGTTAGCTCACTGGTTATATTTCCACAGGCTTTAAGACATTCTTCTTTTTTAGACTTCATATTTTTTTGATAGCAAGTTAATGCATAAAGGTTGCTTCAACATTCTTCTACACAATGGAACCAGGTGAGTCTTTGTGTAGCCTTTTTTCCTTGGCAACTGCTCTCACCTGTGTCAGGAACACTGTTTGTTCCATGAGGACATTTGCCCTATAGCAGCCTGTGACTCAGAGCACATTCCCTCCTGGAAATGAAAAGGAAAACGGAGTTCTCTTCCTTGGTGTCGGCTGCTAGTTTTGCAAGAGGCAGGTTTTATTTCCCCTCCCACACTCTTTTTTGTTTTTTTTTTTATATTGAGATTTCAATGATCTTGTGGAATTCTGTAAATATTTTATTACATATTTTATAGGTGGAGTATGTTATATCTTGCAGTCTTTTTGGAAGTGCAGCCATTGAGTTCAGTTTCTCCTGCCCCATGGTTGAGCTGTAACTGCTTCCATCTGTCTAAACCTATGCGCAGTTCACTAATTGTTGACCCCTTAGGTAGGACTTGCTGTTTCTATAGCTTTATTGTTAATCATTAGATTCAGGAAAAATAAACCTCTTTGACATTACCAATAACGGGTTCCAAGAATGAAGAGAAAAATTCCTCCTGCTTTAATTGCTCTTAGCATTTTTAAAATGCATTCCTTCAGCAATTTAGCAGAAAATGCCTATGGATAGGACTGGTTCACAGAAATGTATATCTAAAGAAGGCACAGAAGAATAGGATTAAACTCCCACTACTGCAAACATTTCTAAGAAAGATTAATTTTTCCTCAAAACAGTGCTGAAAAATTTGTCTGCAAACACTCTTTGCCTGCAAGTTTCATTCATATTTATCTGCATAGATTTCTCACGGTGATATATTTAGAGAAAAAGCCGTATCCTTTCAGCAACAAACTGGACTTTCTATCATCCTCCAATGATAACTTTCCAGGTTTTTTGGAAAATCATGTAAAACCCATCCCTCTCTAGTTAAAGTCTCATAGGGCAAAGACAAGAAATCTTGTGTAAGTGGCTTATAGACTGTCACAACTATGAAAAGCTTCACACAATTTATAAAACAAGGAATATTTTCTTTAAAAAAATTGTAGAGTACATGTGACTTGTTATTTTTCAAGATGTTTTTATAATCTACCATTATTACTGCATTGCTAGATGTTGGATTTTTTTTTCTCCCAAGACAAATAGCACACAATTCTCTCTCATTCTTCACATTCATCACATACTACATCAAAATACATCTGTGTTCCAGCAAAACCTATGAACAACTGGGGATAAATATTTCCCTTTTAAAAATTAATTTTTCAGAATATTTATTTTGAGAATTACCACTTTTCATCTCATTATTTAAGCAAGAATTATGATGAAAAGAATGTTTTTCAGTATCTTATATTAAAAATACTTGTTCTTTTTCTTTCTTTTTTAGCCTGAGTGATAATTCATATTTTGAAACAAATTTGCAAAGCAAAGAGTCCAAGAAAACAAAATTTGCCACATGGAGAGATTTGGGGGTTTGTAAGTATGTGGTATGTTGTCTGCTTTGTTTCTTTTTCAGATTTTAGTTTTTTAAAAACTGAAAAAGGAATTTTTCATCAAGTAAAAAGAAATTATACTCACTCGTTATCAGAATGTGCAAGAGTCCTAACCAAGGACCAAGATAATCATTGCTCAATTTCTGATTATGTTCCAGGATATGTCATTAATTCCAATTATGAAATAAGGCTGCAAAACAAACAAACTTATTTATGTCTCTTTCCAGAAAGTTGAAACATCCATCACCCCTCGGTTACAGTCTGCCCCATCCCTGGAAGTGCTCAAGGCCAGGTTGGATGGGGCTCTGAGTAACCTGGTCTAGTGGGAAGTGTCCCTGCCCATGGCAGGGGGTTTGGAACTGGATGATCTTTAAGGTCCCCTCCAATCCAAGCCATTTTGTGTTTTTATTACTCTCATCCTGAATAAAAAAGATAAAATATGGAAAGAACAAGCATGGTGCAGATGTGTCCCACCAACGTGTCCCTTTTCCTTGGGAATGGCACAGGGGACAAATGGTACAAACTGAACACCGGACACAAGCTGGACAATAACGGACCTCTAAGGGGAAAAAAACCCAAAACTCCCCAACAAAATACCAGCAAAGGATGAACTTGAAAATGAAGAAGTGACAAATGTCTGCATTCTCTCCCCAGGGTGACAGATAGGCGGAGTTCCAGTGTGGGAGGAGCTGGACTCCAGGGCAGAACCCAACTGAAGCAAGAGCACATCTGTTTTGCTGTATGTAATGTGGGTTCAACTAATCCAGAGAGCGATCTGAAGAGTATTGCTGAGCTTAAGAACTTGTCCAGGAAGACTGAACTTGAAGAAAACCTCTGCAGACAAGACATAGTTTGTTTTACCTCAGCTGGCATTTTGCTCTCTCTCATCTGGTTTATGTGTAACATAGCAGCTGCATAGAAACCTGATCTGTGCAAGAATATATGAATTTTTTCTTTATCAAATCATGTGTAGGCATTATTTGACACTCACAGAAGGAACTGATAGCAAAATTCACCTCGATTTGTGTTTTCAGTTCTCAACTATCCCTCTGTACATGATGAAATCAGAGATATTCAACTGCTGTATATGTGTGTATGGTGTGAATAAGAGAATCAGCCTGGCTTTGACACTTAGAAAGAATATTATATACAAAATGTGCACTCACACACTCAGAGCTCAAAATAACAGAAAAACCTTGTTCCTTATAAAAAAATCCCTGCCACTCCTCCATTCTGTAATTTCACCTAGGATTTTCATTACAATTGTAAATTGCTTATTTCTAAGAACAAGAGGAAGGTTCAGTGGAACTCCATCTAGGTGTTTGATGTCCAGCTGTTGGAGCTTATTTTAAATTTTCCGTCTCTGCTGAGAACATTTTTTTCACGTAAAATATATCACCAGACTGATTAGAGACCTGGGAACAGAATTAAAGCGCAGTGACAGGTACAGCTGAGTATGCAACTGCAAATTAATTTCTTCATGTGAATTACAATCATTATGTTTGCAAATGGATTCATTTTCAATGGAAAAAAATCTGTTCTCATGAGAGAAAAATTCTGCTTCTATGAGATAATAACAGTTTTGGCCTTTCTCTTTTATGGAATTCCCTTTAAAGGCTGCTGATTATACCATGAAGAGCAGCAGCTGGTGAGTATCTTATTTGATTAACAATTCAAGCAAAATTTACATAAAAAGTTAGCATAGAGGATCACGATTTCCAGAAGATGGATGGAGCCCTGCCTGCTGTGTCTGCAGTGTGACTGATTTCAGTGCAAGTCCTTGCTCTGTCTCTGTAGATTGTATAGGGCCAACATTCCCAAGCTGGTTTAATGGATATTACTACTCAATTCTAACTGTCTGCAAACAAAGTAATTAGAGATTCATTTGCATATTTGTATTGCCTTAGTGCTTTTGTTGGGTGTTTTTTAGAGATATGTGGGGTTATGTTCCCTGTTCTCTTGCTACAGAAATTTATCAATGATGTTTTCAAGAGGACAGGGAAGCAAAATGCAAAGCCAAGATGACAGTAAGTATGGGGGTTTATTATTTTATGTGTAGCCTTCCAGCACAAAGCAGCCAATTTGTAAATAAGACATTTTTTGTTGCAAGGTGTGTGAAAAGATTTCAGTGTTTTCATTACAACAGTCTGAAGATCTGATTTACACTATAGGGAAGAGACTTTTGAAGCCACTTACATACAAATGCAAAGAAATGGAAAAAAAATGAAAGAAAAGCCATAGCCTTTGGTTTTCATCTGCAAGTGAAATCAGAGATTGGTTCCAGCTTCAAACCGAATAAAGGCGAATAAATCCCCTCAGTTTTGTCCTGTTTCCCCACTCAGCTCATCCTGCTGGGAAGTTGTGTGGTCCTGTTTCCCCTACAGCAATGTCTTACCCACAGGAAGGTGAAAAATGCCATCTATCTTGGCTGCTCCTACAGGCAGATCCCATGGATTAAATTCAAATCACTGGAGCTTTAGGACTGAGCCTTCCAGGTGCCTTGTCAGGGATACAATGTGCTCCATTCCTATCTGAAACATCATCTTCAACATATTTATATCCTTCTTTTCCTTTTCACTGCACTTCATAGGTCTCTGAGAAGCTTGCTGTGTTCTGTCCTTGGGTTTATCACAGACCCTGGCAACTCTGTCACCAACTCTGTCTTCCCTCTATACTTACAACTTGGACTCAGTTTGCCAGGGCTTGTTGCACACAAAGAGTCCCTTCAAAGGTTTTGTGTGAGGGCTCTTGTCACTGCACCACCAGCTCCAGGCTTGATCCTATCCCTCTGAATTGTACTGACAGCAGGATTGGGCCCCAGATGAGATAGTGTCTCTGACTCGAGTCAGACTGCCCCGTTAAAATTCCCACTACTAAAATGCAGCCTTTCTACTTCTTTGTACAGAGTCCTCAGGACTTCTCAATAGCAGTAGGCAAGAAAATTCCAATGATGCCAGAGAGATCTTGACTTGTCTGAAGCAGAAGAGAATCCATGGGAATTCTCAGAAGCTTTTTATCTCTTGCTCCCTGCAATTATTTTCTGTGCTAGAAGCATAATTGAGGAGGAAAAAAGCAGATGACATCAGCTACCGAGTAGAAAAATATCAAGAAGAAATGACACACACTATGGAACAGAAAGATACTTCACTGCAGCAGGCACTAGCCTGGGATCAGAGAAGAGCACTTGCTTCCAAGGTTGGACATAGATTTCCCATACAACCTTAAAGAAATCATATCTCTCTAGTAATTTTTCATTACCCCATAGGAAGTCTCTAGGATAAAACTCAAGGCTCACTCAGAGGTGTTCACAGAGGACAGCAGTGAAAGCTCTATAAATACCCACAGAGTTACAAAGAAAAATACATGCGAGAGAAAGATGTAGGAAAACATAAGCAGTCAGGAATAATTACTCCTTTAGAAATAAAAGAAAGGGCAGATTTCTTTGCCTGGAGATGCAGGACCCACCTGCACTCTCCTTAGAAAGCTGCTGCTGTAGGAGAGTGCACTTCAATTATCAGGCTGTCACAAAAACCCCTCAGTTTTCCTTTATTCTGAAGGGATGCATTAAAAACAAACATAACACCCTTTTAAGTGCGTCAGGAAAAATGGGTCAAGTGGGACCATGTGAACCTACAGTGGGGATTTCTCCACTCTCAGTCAAAGCCACCTGACAGCCTTAATTTAAGCAGAAAACCAAAAAGTAAACTATTATCTTCCTTCCTTCCTTCCCCGCTGCCCTCCAAAAGCCGGATAAAACAAACTACTTCCTATCACCAGCAGCTGATTTGAAAATCTGGAATGGGAAACTGCAGCCAAGGTGTTCGTGGCCAAGGTCCCACTGGGGAGGGGCCGAGGACACACCAGACCCTTCTCCCAAGCCCTTTTCCATGGGCACTGGGAATTCACCACCACCAATCTCTAGGTCTGATTTCACCGAAACTTTGGTTGTACTCTGGCTGACTGGGGTTGAATCCTGCCTTTGGATTAGACAGGGCAATTCCTTAATGTGCCAGGCACCACACTGGGATGATCTGCTGCAGCTCAGCATTGCTCTTGTAGGCAATGATGAAAAATTAGGAGTTTTGGTACACAAGCAATCCAAAACAGAAGGGAAAGTTCTGGTTTGTGACCCAGAGTTTTCTACTCTTAGTTTATAGATGTTCTTTCTTTGTTTCTTACATGAGACTATAAGAAAGCTGGGCCCCCATGAGTGCATTTTACACTACTTCCTTCAGCTCATAGCAACTTCCCATAAAATATTTTTGATTTAATAAACCATCTTGCTCTATACATTAAAATTCCTCCACCTACAGTAAACGAGACTGTGACAATTAACCAAAACCACAGAGACCCTAATAAACTGTAATAGAAAGGATTTAGAATTTCTTATTTCAACAATTTAGAAAAGCCAACGATACCTTTTCTAGTGGGCACCCTAGGAGAAACTTTAAAAGGGCCACAAAATGCCCTTTAATTGGATATTAAATTTGATTATTCAAAAATTCCCAACACAAAAAGAAAAAGGAACAGAGCACAGAATATGCACATAAACTCTTTAGATAAGCAAATGCCAACACAATGGAATTCCTGTCTGGATCCAAAGCGAGGACCTAACTAAGAGTGCAGCACCCAGTAGCTCTGAGAGGACCTCATTGGAAAGACTAACAAAATGTTTTACATTTAATTAATAGAATAACCTGGGTAATTGTTGCTAGCAGTACGTTGGACACTGAGCCCACAGCCCACAGAGACACAGAGCTCTGGCTGTCCCAGGCATGAGCTAAAAGAGAAGGCTTCCAACAACGTTCCTGGTAAGACACTGAGAAAAATGAACACAGGGCTGTGCATTCACAGACCATTTTGTTAATTATTTATTTTTGAGACAACTGCTCTGCAAGATCAAGATTTTGTTGTTTGAATTCTATACGTTATTAGGAAGTTATAATTTTAAAATTCCAAAGATAAAAGGTAGGATTTTGCTGAGGAGGAGGGAAAGGTAGATATAAATACCATGGCTCCAAAATTCCCAGGCATAAATCATGTAATTTAAATCTCCTAAATCTGTGAGTGAAGCCACACTTCATGTTTACAGCTGTTGTTCAGAGTGGAGAAACCATTTGGCCCGGGTTTGAAAAGCATCTTATATCTTTAGTCTAGCCTAAAATTTATTATTCATGGACCATGGTTCTTTCCTTTAAGAGCACTTGGCTAGAAAGCTCTGCATTTCATGCATCAATCTCACCCAGATTAGCAAAGAAAACACTTAGCATTAAAACAATGCCAATGTGTTTGCATACAGAATGATGAAAAAGAAACTCTCCAAATGAATAAATGCATGTGTCAGTTAAGCTGCTTGGGTTAATGTGATATTCCTTCATCCTTCTTGCTTAAAAAATTAGAAGAAAATGTTATATGATTCATGAAGAAAACTTGGAGGGAAACTTTAACACATCCTACGACTTTGTGTTTTCTTCCCCACCCTTTTTGGGCTGTACTGAACAGCTGCTCATTGTTTAAAACAGCAACTCCCTTTTCAGTCTTCTTCACGTCAAAAGGAAGGCATCTTATCCATCCAGTTTTCTGAGCCTAGGGAGGTGTAAACACTCATTTCCTAGAGGGAGTCTTCACACATTTCAGCTCTGTGAGCCCTGGCATCCGAGGGCCAGAACAACATCTTCACATGATTTTCTCTCTCACCTCCTGTATCAAACATCACCCTGCCTGTAACACACCTTTCCCCTCCAGCTCTCCAGCCTCCACTTGCTGCCTTCTCTCTCTCGGCCACTGAGCCAGAGCTGCTGATGCAAAGGGTGGAGATGGCTTTTGTTCTGTGATACTTTATCAGTGGGCTGATACCGACGTCTCACACAAAGTTTCTTCATGGCAAGATAACTTGGCAGCTTTCTCATGGTACCAGCATTTCACATCAGCTCTTGGTCCAGTGTTGCTCAAGTACTTCCCAATCCTTCTCATTTTAATGCCACTGCAGAGTTTTTCCAGGACATTCTGTGATTTCCACCCCTGAAGCTGCAGAATCTCCACAGCTCAGTACACACTGCTCCAGCTCCTCTAGCTTAGCTGGAGGAAAAGTGCTATTCAAAATACAGCTTAATCTTTTATTTATGGGTTTATGTAATTCAAAATCAGATTTTTTTTTTAAACCTGTCAAAATTTAAATCTAAATGGCCCTTTTGGTTTCAAGCCAAGACCTTTTCCTGATAAAGTAGAGCAAGGAAACTTCTGTAAACGAGGAAGCGTCTAAAAAGAATTTAGCAGAGCATCTTGGTGATAACAGAGGGTTGATGGGCAGCAACTGTACCAGCCTTCTAAAGGAAAATAATTTAAGCTTTCATTTTCACCACTATAGAAAGTCGTCTTCTTTTTTTTTTTTTTTTGAGAATGAACTTTCTTGATAAATAAAAAGTGGAAGAGTAGAGGTCAGATTTTTAGTTCAATTTTAATTTAAACCCTTCATTGAAATGAGCGGACATTCTGTATTTATAGCAGTGCTACTCAGAAGAGAAGAAAATACTCAAATATCCCTGGGATTTGAATACATAGACATGTGCTTTATACTCAAACTGTTGCGAAGCACATGCTAAAATATTCATTAATCTAATTATGGGCCAAATCCTGGAAAAAGCTTTACTGCCCCACATGAATTCTCCCACTGACTGTGTGGATATGACTCCCAGCAGCCCTAGTTATTACAAGCCAGATTCCAGCCCTCTTTCCCACACTGCTCATGCTAACACATGGGTAAGCTGTTGATTTGATCAGGAATCCTTGGAGACTCCAGTGCTACTTGACCTACTCAGACCTGCCACCACAATGGTTCATTTGGAAAGGTAAGAACTTCCCGAATTCCCGTCCCGTGCCTGCTGGGCCAGACTCTGCCACCCTCAGCCCAGCTTTATTATCCTCATGGCAATGCTGACGAACCTCCACTGTGCAGCAGGGTGACATGCTCATCACAGGAATCTCAACAACAACCTCAGGTCAAGCTAAACTTCTGTGATTCCAGAGCTCAGGAAAACTGTACAAGCACCACCAAAAATCCAACTTGTACCCTGGCAACTGAGGACAACATTTTACCTCTTGACCAGAGTTCCAATATGAGATTAAATACACCCAAACGCTTACATTTCTGGGTTTACACTGAATTACAGGAAGCTAAAGATATTCAATAATTAAAGAAGATTAAAACTGCAAGGCTTTAATTATTCAGTGTAGCCATCCCTGTAGCAACTTTCACAATAGATAATAGTGCACTTTTCACACAGTTCCCTTGAGTGAAATCCTGCTTTTTGCAGATGCTGAGGTTTTTCATTTGTTTTCTTTTGATTTGGATTCTTTGCTTTTGCCATGGAATTCTGGGTTTCTTCTATGTGACAGAAGAAACTCACGTTCTTCTCTAATGTTCTGATAGATCTGAACTGGCTGCACGTCACAGCAAAGAGTCACAAAGGAAATTTGCATCAAATCTTAAGAAGCATAAGGCCAAAAATCTTTATAGATCACCCTTTACTACAGTACACTCTGCAAGGGTTTGGTTTTTTTGCTTCTGTTCAGCTGGATCCTCTGTATTGCATGCAAAAGTCCATTTATGTAAATTTTCTAATCTAACAGGCTTCCCATCATGAGGTTTTCCATTGAAAGGTCTTTCTTCTTTTATAAAAATTAAGATTTTCCTTTCATTGCCTGAAATGATTCCATGACTTATCCTAATTCTGGATTTTGCTTCAGGCAAATTTCTTCAAGGCAAATATACAAAAGTTTTAATTAATATGAAATTAACTTAAAAACTACTGAGGGGATATTTCCCCCAATGTTTCTTTTATTCAGTACATATGTAACAATTCCTTCTTCCCTCTGGATTTATTTTTTCCTATAGATATTCAGTAGGATTTTGCAAGAGAGAACAAAGAGAAAAGCCATGAATTATAAATTCACCCCTGTATTTTTAATTCTGAAAATCTTACATGAAGCAGGTCCCGTGACAGCATCCCACCCCAGGCATCTCTCAGTTGCCCAGTGAACCCCTTTCTCAGCAAATCACTGTAGGTTTCAGTGACCTTGGTAATATTATAAGGGTCATATTTTCCCATGGATGGATTGTTCTGAAACAGTTTCTCCAGTGTGTCAGGCACACTGGCTGTTCTCTGGCATCAGGCATGCGTATCCTCTTGGCTTCGTTTTCTCTTAAACAAACATATTTATTGTGTCTACCACTAGAGAAATCTCCCTTCCCTGAATTTCAGCATTTTACCATTTCTCCCTTTTTCCCTTTCCTCATTCTAAATAGAAAGGTGCTAATAAACTACACCACTTCAGTATTGTTATAGAAAACCCCTTCTCATACTTCTAGATCTGACTGTAACAGAATGAGTAGAATAGCTTTTGCTTTCCAAACAGCAGTCCAGGGGTGGGATGGGCATAGAAGCAATTCATTGTTAATCTCAATATTTATATGGAATTTAGAATGAAACAACCAAGCTCAAAACAGAGGGGCTTTTCCTTTCTCACCTCAAAAGTATGTGGAGAAACCTTTGACAGTGAATCCCAGAGGAGTCCCAAATTCTGATGAGAAGTTCAAGCCTCTAACAAATCTATAGGTCATGTACGAGGTATAGAAACCCTTCTCCATGGAAAAGACTGAATCTGATGAGGTTTCAAATGGAGTAGAATTTGTCCTAGAATTAGGTTTTGTGTAGCTTATTGTCAAGCAATCATAATGATAATCATCATCATCACCATCACCATTTGCGCTCTGGAATGGGTCCAAGTGTGCAGGGAAAAAAGCCATTTACTAACAAAATCTTACATCAATTAACTTGGCTAAAGGAATAACTACAAGAACCCTGTACTAAAATAGATAAAGAAAGAGGGGTAAATAATAGTTCACGTAAAAAAGCTGTTACATGGCTTAATAAAGCTGTCAGTCACATAAATAACTTTTTCAATCAAATGTGTGTTCAAACATCTGCTTGGAGAAAATAAGAATTTACATCACCACGTTGAAAATAAATTCAAAAAGCAGCAAATTTCTAACCCATTTTGCTTTACAGTGGGAAGTTAAGAGCATCAACTCACATTTACAAAGGAATTCTAATGAGCATATCCAGTGCCTACATTTCTTTGCACAGTTTTTGTGAAAACACAGTATTTTCATTTTTAACATTGTTAAAAATGTCAGCCATGAGTTATCAAGTGTCAGAAAACTTAATTTGTGAAGGTAACTGCAACTATCACCGTATTTCCTGCAGTCAGTGCTTCTTTCAGAGCGTGCATGAGGAACCCCTGATGAAGGTCAAAGACTTTTCACTATTCACATTAATTGTTTCAAAGCAGCAACAACCTCAGCAAAGAGCATTATGGAGAATTATTCACTGCCTTCAAGAAAATAATATACAGGAGGGTATCGAGAAATGAAACCTAGAAAGTGAGAATGGAAATAACTGCCCATAGAAAAGCTATTACTTCAGGGAGAAACTAAATACATACAAAGAAGTATTGACTCTTTTCCTAGGTTGACCTCTAAATTCAAGGGATAATGAAGTAAAAAAATGAAGAGAGCAATGGACTCAAGATGTGAGCACTTTCTTGAAGTCTATACATTTTCATATTCCTTAGGACTAGGCAATTCAGCTAGGAAAAGATGACTCAATATGGGGTTTTTAGGACTGGTCAAGGTATTTAGAGAATCCTGCACAGCTGTGGGGGTGTTCACTAGGTGTGAGAAGGGAGAAAAGAGGAAATTCCCATTCACTAAAAAAAAACATGTATGAAAACCAAATGAGTAAGAAACTTGCTGTCTCACTACCAAAGGGCATTGTGGAATTAATCATCCCTACTTCTTCCCCAGAGGTCAGAAAGAATTAGTTTGTTGTAATATTTTTGGAGTATTTGAAATACCTAGAAACTAAATCAGCTGAAAAACACAGACCTTGACTGGGAAAGTTTGGAAACGGTTTCTAACAGGGACCAAAATAGGCTTTTATGAACAGCTCTGAATTTACTCATGTGTTTTTTCTATGAAGCTATTATTTGAAAATATCTTTGCTCTGCATCTGTGGGGAAGCACAGGATTTGCACAATAGCAGCAAGAACTCCATCTTCACCATCTCCACTGGATCCTGCTGACTATTCAGGGCTACGAGGCAGGTACCCTCCCACACCGACCTTTCTTTGTGCCTGAAAATTTGCTAAAAAAATTCAGTGGAGCAATAAGTACAAGAGCATCTCAAGAAAGAAGGGGGGGGGGGGGGAAATGTATGTTTTGCAACACTAGTCAGAAAAAAAGTTGCTTCAAACTCCAGATCTGCCTTTTTGCCTCAAATTGTGTTTCTAATTTACCAGAACACGTGTGCTCTCAAGTACAAGTGTGTGTGCAGCTTAATTGACTTCACATACTTAGAGCTCAGTTCAGATATTTTGCTAGATCAATTCATACAATAAAAATTGCAGAACTAATACCACATGTTATTTAATGCCTATTAAAACATGCTTATGTATTTAAACGCATGTCATAATCTAAGTCTACAGCATTTCTCAAAGAACAAAGGTCACTAAGGTGGACAGTGAGTAGTGTGTGTTTGCAACATGCTGAAGGATGGAAAACCTCATTTATTTCTCTTTTTACAAATACCTGCCACTGGTCAGCCCAGTTTTCTCTCATATGTCAACATCACAAGTAAGAACTGGTCCTGTTTGATAGAGTGTGGCAAAAGGGCAATTGGACTTTAACATCAAGGACTAAACCCTCTCCTGTCACAAAGCAGAAACTTATTCTGTCAGTGGATGTGAATTTATTTATAACATGGAATTTGGAAATTATTTTCATCACCATTGGATTTAGTACTTCTAAAAGAAAACTGTGATAACAATAAAATCTTCTGTACAGTGTGTGGGAATGGATTGTAGTATTTGTATATCAAGTAATGTTAATGTTCAGTACATATGTTTTCCTATTTTTACAGTCTTTTTTATGTATCAGGGTGACATTTATGAGGCCAAATTAACACAAGTTGTGGCCTTCTGATGGGACTCAGTTCCTAAAAGGCACACACTTCACTGGTGATGCTTCAGCCACACACACAGTCTCCAAAGTACAAACAACACCCATAGAAACAAAGGAAAAATATTGAGAGGTTTGAACAATAGATATTCAAGTTCATAGCACATTAAGGTTCCTGTGACACTTGGATGTGAAATGATTTGTGTTTACATCATGGTTCTCCCTTTGAAATAATTTTTATGTATGGCTCTGAGGCCTGGTCCAAATCCCAGAGAGCTCCATGGGAAGATTCTCACTACCTCACAGAGCTTTGCAGCCGGCTCTGCAGCACACCCATATTGTTTTACACACACACACAATTTGCTCAAGTATGGAATTGACAAGTCCAACCAGAAATTATATAAAAGTCTGATTGCATTCTTTAAACCTGGGCCTCCATTCCTCAGTTTACAAACCTGCTGAGCAGTGGAGTTTGAGAAGAGGAGATGAAGTAAATCTAAGAAGTGTTAATAGTAAGAAGGGAAACCCTAATTTTGGCTGAGCCAGTGATTCACCACAGGACCCTGTGCAGGTCTTGATCTTCCTGTGCCTCCATTTTTCCATCTGTAAAATGGTCACACGCACACACACACAGCACCACTAAAGCCAAATGCTGCCTCTGACCAGCAGTTCTCGAGCAAATACTGTGCCAAACAAAATAAAATAAAATATGCTATCATAAAAAGGAAAACAAATGCTGGAAAGTCAGCCCTTAACTTTCCAGTGGTTCTTTCTACCTCTTCTCCTTTCAATTCCTTTAGCTTGCACATATGTGCTTGCACAGACAGACACACATACAAAGTAAGTTATTTAGGAAATAGAGAGATCAAATCTCCTTTTCCCAAACACTTATAAAATTATGTTCCTGCAGCATTTTCTGCACATGCTTCCATAAATGCAGTGCTTTACTGAGACAATCCCAGTCAGAATCCAGATCCTTTTCCCAGGCCCGACTACAGCAGCTGGCAGAGACAGACACGTGACCAGAGTAAAAGTGGAGAACTTCAAAATAAAGAAAGATATGTTTTGAGAAAATGCAAAATGATTTAGTGACAGTTCATAGTATTTCCTTCAGGCTAAAACCTCCCTTTTTACTTCACAAAAGCTTCAAGTAGCCTTAAGTCTTACAAAAATAAATAAAACCAAATAATACATAAGATGCCTCTTTGCACCTCTCAGATTAAGTGACCTGAGCCTCCCTTCAGGACAATTGCGCATTACTACTGGGGAATTGATTTATAAGGGACCCTCCACAGGTATCTGACAGCTGTATAAACTATGGAGATAAAGCAACAATGCATCAGCACAGACTGAAAATCATTTAAGCTGCAGAAGCTTTTAAAATAAATATCCGAAAGCTGAATTTACAATAGAATCATTCAGTTAGTTACAAAGCAGAAGTGTTCTTATTTGCTTTAGAATACCTTTGCTGCAAGGAACTAAGCCTTGGTATTCCCCTTATCCCTATTTCTTCACAGAGTTTTAGGTCCAAAAAATAGTGTTATCTGACAGTCTGGAATTTTGCATCAATAAGTCACTAAATGACTTAAAATCCAGCAACTGAATGTTAGAACAGAGCATAATTTTTAACGTAAATCTTGCTCCCACTGCATAAATTTGCATGATGTGAAGCTGCAGTGATCCAAAGATCACTGGAGTCAGAGGGACTCTCACTAAATCTCTCGTTAGGTTCTGAGAGAGCACAAACCCACGAAAGGTTACACAAGCTTTGTCCGGCAGACCAAGGAGGGGGATTATTTCTAAGTTGATGGTGTTCTTTCTCCCACTGACATTAACAGGGGCCTTTACCTTCTGCAGTTACTGTGGTCCGTTTTTCATCCTCACAAGCCAAACCCATACTGGAGAGCTGAAAACATAGGCATGTTATTTTTCTATGCTGACATATGCCCAGCTCACATTTCTGCTTTCATGCACAGTGATCTCTAGATTTTGCAACAGAGTAATTTGATTTTAAAAAACGTGTTCCAAATCAGCTTCAGAAAACACTGAGATGCTCTTCAAAGCAGCATGTGTATATTCAAAACGTGCGCGGTCTTACGATGTATCTCCATGCATCATGAAAGCAGAGGTTATGTATGAGTGCATGATGGCTTTTGACTGATCTACCCCAACTCTTTGTGGTGTGAAATGTCTCACACTCTCAGAAATAACTGCACCCTGCTCATGTGTTTCACACGCAATTACACGCACACAGGTGGCTGCCTATCTGCAGGGGAGTGACATCTTTGGCCAGATGCTCAGCAGGGAGAACATCCATGTACAGCCACTGAGGATGTACCCTAAGCTTGCCCAAGCCAATCCCACTGATCCTTTTACTCCCCTAGCAGTAAGATCCTTGTCAGTGATGCCTGGGGAAGCCAACAATTCCTTGTGCTAGTTACAGAGGGGTAATATTTTCCAGTTGCCACGTCGGCAAGCTCCCGGCGTTTAGCTGTGAGCAAATAACATTTTAACTATATAAAACAAGGCTGATGAGGTAATATAAAACATTATAGTGGCGCCCAATAAGGTCCCTCAGGTCAGTAACACGCAATTTAAAGTGTTCCAAAATAACAAACAGATTCTATATACAATAGATTCTAATGACTCTTAAAATACCCTCATCACTGAGTTAATTTTTAAAAATCAGGTATTAATAGCAACTTCTTAAAGTCCTAGAAATACTTTTCTTAAATTAGCAGATTCACAGCCAAATGCAGCAGTTGATGCACTCCCTTCTTTAAGATGTTTTTTTCTCATTATATTATTGCAGAGAATATAAGTCCAACAACTTCTCCACAGAGGAGCACGGATTCCAGGTCCTGCCTCGAGCACAACCATTGCCCAAAGAGCTCCCACCTGCAGCAATTCCACTGACACTGCTCAGGCGTGTCGGGACAGCAGGCAAGGAGCAGGGAACTCCTGCTCTGCATGTCCCAGCCACCTCCAGCACAGGGATCAACCTCAGCACACGGCCAAACCTGCTTATCTGGTGCTTGCAGCATTTGCTCCGTCTGCCAAAGATTCTCCTTTTACTCCCCACATCCACAGCTTAACCACCCGGACTAGGAGAGAGAATTGGACTCTTCTAC
Organism: Callaeas wilsoni; assembly: GCA_013398955.1. Classification (NCBI taxonomy): domain Eukaryota; kingdom Metazoa; phylum Chordata; class Aves; order Passeriformes; family Callaeidae; genus Callaeas; species Callaeas wilsoni. The sequence continues at coordinate 137,097 of VWPU01001876.1, read as the reverse complement.
ATTCAGGAAAGAAAAACTGATATCACCAAAAGGCTGCACAGGTGGTCATCCCTCTCTGGTGACTGCAAAGTACACTGAAGTATTTAATTTAGACTAGATGCCTAATTCTTAAATTCCTACATTGAGGTAGCATTTAACTCCTCAGAGTGTGGTGTTCCAGGTCTTTAATGCTACGACACTATTTACATTTTCTAGCAAAAGGCAGAGTCTAATTGGAATTGTTGAAATGCAGCTCTGGAACAGCATAAATCAAGCCTATGCACATCTGACAATCGCAGAAGTCAAGTGCCCTGAATTATTCTTCCCCTTTCAGGTTTTGGATCTTTTAGATTCATCTAGACATTGTTTTTGCAATTTTCCTTGAAAAACAGTGGTTTTATGTCAAGTCATAACTGCAAATATGGATTCTCAGCATTCTAGTATGTGGAGTTGGAATAAATCCAGACTCCATAGTACCATAGAATAAATCTAGTACCACAGTACTCCATAGTAGAAGTCTGAATAAATCCAGACTCCATAGTCCTGAATTATTCTTCCTCTTTCAGGTTTTGGAACTTTTAGATTCATCTAGACATTGTTTTTGCAATTTTCCTTGAAAAACAGTGGTTTTATGTCAAGTCATAACTGCAAATATGGATTCTCAGCATTCTAGTATGTGGAGTTGGAATAAATCCAGACTCCATAGTACGAGCAATAAACCTCAAAGTCATCGACATGTTCAGGAGTCAGAGCACAAAGTCTGGACTATCACAGTGACAGAGCTGCTGCTTTACTTGAGGAGAAGTTGTAGGGAGCACACTGGATAATTCAGGGTCCAGGATAACATTGTTCTTCCTTAGCCCCTAATGGAAAAGAATACACTGGATAGAGCTGGCTTGTGTTGCTTACTATTCCCAAAATGCCTACAGAGATTAGGCCATAGCATTTATTGCATTTTTCAAACCTGGCAGCAGAATAAGTGAAACATTCAGAATGAGGAATAATTTTCAATATGTTTTATCCTAAAATGGATATTATATTTACATCACCAGGTATTTTTACTTTATAACAATAAAAATAATATGGTGTGTTCAGAAACATGCAAGCAATAACTATTCAAACTTTCCTGCTACTCCACATCACAAAAAGCTGACATAACTACATTCCAATGAAGTCTCATAGCACTGCAGTGATATTCCTTTCCTTTCTTCACAAAGTATATTAGTATTTTTTCCAGTTTCTTAAATCTTGGTTGTCTGAAGTTTTTATGCAGTAAAAATTCTAATTTCATTTCGTCCCACGTGTTTTATCATGCTCTTGTTGTCTTTCAATGTATACATACATGTACATATATTCTGTGTTCCTCTGGTCAAGTATTCTCCAAGACACTCTTGAAGTGTAAAACAAAGCTGGAACTCAAAACAAGTGGAATATCCCTGATTTAGTTAGGCAAGAATGGGGTGTTAGTCCTCAAACTGCTGTTGCCCTTTAACCACCAAAAACACACCAGAAAACGTTACTTGCCATGGAAAAAGAGAGAAGAATTCCTTCCGTAAAATTTAATGAGCGTAATGTTTCTATGTTTTATAGGGCACAGGGTGTGAAAAACAGCTCTGTTTTAGCCCTGATGACATTTTCATATAGGTGAAAGTAAAAATAGAGAGAGACTTGACATCTTGACATAAAAGGGGCGCAGTATTATGTTGCAAGGGTACTATGTAGAAGTTTGGAGTGAAAGCACAACATCTGATTCTAGTTCTAGACACATAGCTATACAAAGACAAATTCGGGCATGTTTTCTCTTTACAGCTAATAGAAAATACAGTGATTGGAGAATGATGAGGAGATAAGATTTTGAGGTTGGAAAAAAATGGAAGTTATCCCAAAAATATTAAGACCAAAACATCTTTCTGCATTGTTCTAGAAAATACCAGCCTAAAGTCAATGATTCCAATGTGTTCTATCAGTTGTTTGACATCAGAATATTTTACTTAGAAGCCTTGTGTTAAATAAGAGAAACAAGGGAATAGAACTGACCACGAAAATGACAGGATAATGCAGTAGTACTATGGTAGCATGTAAAATTCTACAAGAAAATTCAAAATGTAAATTAAATACATAAAGCAGTAGAAAATATACTTTTTACAAGCTGACACAAAATTTATAGATATTGTCAAAATTAATTTCTTCTCAATTTATTTCTATAATTTACAATGTTACAGAATTAAACAAGAGTGCTGTAAGTGTTTGCCTTGATAGTTTCTTGTATAAATGTCTGACAAAACCACTAGATTTTTGGTTAAAAAAGTGATTTTAGTGAAGTCTCACTTCCTTCCAGAAACTCTGGTATGTATTTTTATGGTCAGCTCTACGTTTACATTAAAAAAATTACCATTCAGCTACATGAATGGTCTCGAACCCTTCAGCAAAGGCCTAAAGGCAGACAGGTTTAGTTCTAGTCAATCACCAGGTTTTTCACTTGACATTTTACAGGACCCAAATCTACGGAGCTTAAAAAAAAAATTTAAAAAACACAACACACAAAACCTTGTGCAGGTCAAAAAGACTGTAAGACAAAAGAATCCTAATTTTAAATATTAGTTCAAAACTGAAGATCTTGACCACAGAGCAGCAGAGAATTTGCACGTAGTATCACAGGTCAGCTCAGCTAATGCAATGTTTCAGCCCCTCTGTCCTTTCCCAGCTTAGTGGCCCCCACTATATCCCAGGAAAAGGCAGCGTGACACTTGACTCCCACCAGCAGCTATTTTTATCTGCTTCCTTGATCCCAAGGAATGTTTTTACCATGGAGGATCACTGTATTTTCACAGCTATGGCATTATGGTAGATTAGTCTGAATATCTTCCCCTGCCTTCAGATGACACAGCTCCATCCCAGCAGCTGATCTCCCACTGGGCAGCATTGTTTCTTTTGTTGTTTTGAGGTTGTTCTGATTTTTTTTAAAACCATTCTGCCTTTGCCAGAGGGATTTATTTCTTCAGTGACAGTGAAAGGTTTATTTACCCTCCATAGAAAAATTAATTATTGAATAAAATAAAGCACAGTCATCACAGAATGAGGAGACAATTTCTAATACGATCCAAACCCTCATTTCAAGCTTATTTGCTGGCACACGTAGAACATACAGACTTATACCTGAGTGACTTCAAGGCTCGACCTGTTCCCACCACCAAAAGAGCACCAGCTCTCATGGGGACCTCAGGGACCACATCAATACTCTCAAAAGGAGGTCTTTTCCAACCTGGTTGATTCTGTGATTCTGTGAACATCACTGGCAAATATTTGATGAGTTCATTTGAGCACCTAATTACAGTCCTTCAACAGGGATAGCAAAAGCAGGCCCATAAAATAGAGATGAAGCCTCAGCCTGCTGGGCTAAGACTCAAGAGAGCAGATAGGAATTTTTCCATGGATTTCCAAGTATTTCAGACCTGTCCTGGGCAGTGTTGCTTGATCAGATACTTATGACAGATATATTGAGTCTGTTAATAGAGAATCAGTACGGTACAAGAGCAAGAGCATTTTGCAATCGTACATTTGCTGTCATGTCTCTGACTTGAATCATAAACCTTTATTAACCAGGCATTTTTTTCACCAGCTTGGAAGAATGCAGTGCATGAGATGATAACCTTCCCTGGATTTTGCAATATCTGCACTTTCTCAAACATGGTTAAAAATTTACATGTATTAGCAGCAGCAGAGCAAACCCCAGAATTGTTTTTGCCTTTATACAATACTTGGAATTAATGGATTTTTTAAAATTTTATTTTGATTTTTTTTCCATTTTAAAGAAGTTAATTCATTGCTACATCAGCATTTTAAAATGACTCTTCAATTCTATTTGGGCTTGTACCATGGCTATGGCCCTTCCCAAAATACAAGAAGTGACATTGTCTGACAACAATATCTCGAATTCCATCATTCATGCTCCTCTTTTTTTATTTATGGGGATGGTTGTGGGCCTGATGAGCTACTCCATCACACTGCTCTGTCCCAGTTTTATTTGAACTTTGAGTGCATACACCATGATTTTTATAGACTAAAGAAAATTTATTATTTATGGGAACACATCTGATGAAATACTCCAATACACTACTGTCCCAGTTATTTAAATTTTAAGTGCATTTAACTATGATTACATAGATTAAAGAAATAATTAAAATTTTTTTAAAAAAAGCTTTGCATTTGTACCAGAAAGAAGCTTACCATGGTCTTTAGTTACTGAAGGATTTCATTCCATTCCTGAGGTACACTGCCAGTTCAAAGATAGTGATGCTCGGATTAAGCAACAGCTATTGCAGAATAAGTATAATTTTTGCTTTGATGCATTTTCTCCATTTCAAACCACTGGTACATATTATTCTTCTCTTGATGGAAGTCTGTACACAAATGCCAGCTTTGGACTTGGGTCCAGGAAAGCTCGTGGTAAAATTTCACAGTATTTAAAGTTTGGCTTTGTCAGCTCACTACTGTGGCAGCACAGATGAACTTGAACCCTAATTCTTCTATTCCACTGGAAACATTTAGATTCAACATCCAAGATTAGAATTGTCAGATGCATTAAAATAAAACTTAAAGGTGGGCAAAACACTAAAACAACAAATCAAAACACAGAAATACATCCAAAAGCTCCTGGTCGTGGCTCTTCCCTCCATCCATCTTGCTCCTTAGCACTTTTCCTCCCAAGGTGGTCCAACAGAGGAATTTTCCCTACCTAGACTGGGCAGGGGAAGAGGATCTACCTTTTCAACAGCTGGCAAACAACATCAGGGCTGTGGAAAGAGCAAGCAGAGATGCATAAAACACAGCCTGGAGACATGAGTAACTTCAGGACCAAACTCTAACTACAATAATATGACCTCAGTGCTGACATGAAGCCCTGATATGTTTACAGTGATTAATATTAATCTCAGAACATCAAATGGAAGAATAGGGCTCTTCTGAGAAAGATGTGATACATAGGTGCAAAAGAGTATCACGAGATACTCTAGAAAGTTATTAAGATGAACTCTTTTATGAAGATATTGTTGCAAACCTTACCATGTTTTTGTGGTGTTCTTCAGGCAAAAAAACCAAAAACCAACAAGCGGCAAATTTAAGTACTTTTACTTTCAGTAGTAAAAGATAGTTGGGAGGCTTTTATAAAAAAAAATGAGCTTTTGATGAAACAAGAAAAATGAAAAGTACTCAACATTTTCATAGACAATTAAGAGAAAAAATTCCACCCTAGTTCTTGCATTTTATAAACCCTGTCGCAACAGGAAACAAACATAAGAAAAGAAAGGAGAAATGGATCCCATGCTTAGAGAACAGAGGCTTCAAACATAAAAAGAGCAGATATTGCACACTAATCCCAAGGTATAGGATACACCTTCTGTGACCTTGAGCAGTGGAAATTAGTTACCCAATTTGAGGGAAAGTGTTGTTGAAAACAAAGCCTCCAACTGTGAGATGTGAAAGTGAACAGGAATGAATCTGAGGTGCTTTGATTCTGGTCCTTTTTGACTCTCTTACAGCAAGACTCAAAGACTGTAATATTGCCAGTCAGTATCAGAAATAAGGAAGAGAGCTGGAGCAAATTCAGCTCCCATTGCCCCATCACTGACTGAAGGTAATTCCTAAAACTACAGCTATTTTCCATGTGACTGTCCTAACAGCTTTTGGGTTTATTTTTTGTCCTAAATATATTTTATTATGCCTTTGTGTCATTTTCACAGCTGTATTTCAAAGCACCTTGAGACATGTGCAATGTGATCTATATGTCAATTAATAGTAGCAGTTGTGGTCATAACATCATTATTTTGATGTGGCCTCTGATTAATCTGTAAATAAAGACCTTAATCTTTAAATGTTTGATGTTTGTCTCTGGTAACTACATAGTTTCATACTAGTTCCTTCTTAATGATAAATTCTTTTAGGAGGGGTTCAAGTTTTCTACATGAGGGGCTGAATATTTGAGAGAATATTCATGACTCAGAATTTCCTGGAATCACAATACACTGAATTTGCTGAAAAATATGTAACATTAGCATTACAGGAAAAGAAAACAATTCTAGTGAGAGGGAGACCCTTGAAGGTGTCCACAAGGAAGCAGCAAGAAGTTATTCAAAACACTACTTGTATTTTGTTTGCACTGCCATCATTTTCTCCCGTGTTTTGAATGCATTCCAGATTTCCTGAAGTGCTAAAACATTTCTCTTCTGCTATGCACTTGCCGTTCTCTGAGTGCTGGGCAGATTACAGGGTGATTGATGATGAATAGAAGTTGTTTTACTTCTCTTGGAGTACTCTACCTTAAAGGATTCTCTTTTGCCTACCTCATGAACAATTAATGTGGTCTCTTAACATCTATTTTACATACTTATAAAAAATTAATCATTAGGAGGTAGTAAATAACTCAGTACCTACATGCAGCACTGTAATTGAATTCCAGTATAGCTGAGAAGGGCATTTGAGCCCCAGAACTTCACTGTACAGTTCTGTAAATACCCCTCAATCTCCCACTTGAACTCAATAAAATACTACCTGTACCTTCCACAGACTTAGTGAAAAACCCCAAATCCAGCGAAGTGAGCATTGACTGAGCCCAGATTCAATCCTCACTCTCCATTTCAGGCTACCAGCAAAACATTCTCCCATACAAAGCATTGCACACACAGCACTGCTGCTGCCATGCAGACAAAGATGGCAATTCACTCTGCAAGATTTGCTGACGCCACAAGGGTTTGTGATGTCACTGAGCCCTTTTTTGTCAATGTGGCTTTGTATTCTCTCTGCTCTCAAGCTTTTAATAAATATATCATCTCTAGATCTGAAGCTGCGATTAACCCTCACTTTTCTCAGGCTTTGTTATCAGAAAACAGGCTGAGGAAGTTGGGGCTGTTCAGCCTGGAGAAGAGAAGATTGTGTTCAGACCTCATGGCACCTTCCAGTGTCTGAAGGGCTTCTATCAGGAAGCTGGAGAGGGACCCTTCATCAGGAACTGTAGTGATGGGACAAGGGGAGTGGGTTCAAACTGACACAGAGTAGATGTAGATGAGATATTAGAAAGAAATTCCTCACTGTGACAGTGGTGAGGCCCTGGCACAGATTGCCCAGAGAAGCTGTGGCTGCCCCATCCCTGGAAGCGTCCAAGGCCAGGTTGGATGGGGCTTGGAGCAAATTGGTGTAGTGGGAGGTGTCCCTGTCCTGGACAGTGGGTTTGAGTGAGATGGTCTTCAAGGAACCTTTCAACCCAAACCATTCTATGATTCTATAGCTTGAAAATTGTGCAGAAAGCAATTTTTGGCAGTTTCTAAAGTTTCAATGCTTTCAAGTCCCATCAGTTGAAGTGATGTTCTCTATCTCTCCCACACCTGCACAGGGATGAATCGTGGAACCCAGGGATGCATCGAAATACACAGAATCAACTTTCCTTCCACCACGCTATCATTCACCCTGAAGGCTACAGACACTGCCCAAAATCAGATGCAGCCTGCAACACGAAGGAGCTGAGCTCGTGCTGAGGTTCCTCGATGCCAAGTGGACGCACTGAAACCTCTCCAGGCCTTGCAGGACCTGGCTGAGCCTCCGGGCAGGGATGGGGGGAGCAGCACCAAGCTGAGCGTTTTGTTTTGGCTGTTTAGGGCTTTTTAACAAGTCATTCTCATACTGCTTTCTTCGCAAATGTTTTCCAGTGATCCTGGCTGCTTCCCAGACTCCAGTGAGGATGTCTCTGAAGTCAGCTGCAGTCTCTGAAGTGTGTTACAAGTATCTTATTGCAGAATTTTAAATGCCTACTAAGTAAATGCAGTTGCCTTATTTGTGAAAGGTGGTGCCAGAAGTATTATTACGTTTCAGATTCTTTTCCCTGAATAATGGTGGAAAATTCTGTTTTAAATCCATCCAACACAGCAGTTAGACAGAGGAATGTCCGGGTTTTTGTTTTGTGCTCCTTTTTAATTCCGACTGTTACATTCCTCTGCTTTCACCTTCCCTTTTTTAAACCATGTATCAAAAATCACATGATTATAGGTCACACGCATAAAAACCCAGAGGTTTCAGACATACTGATAATAATGTTTATCGGAAGAACTAAATACAGACACAATTAGCATGTGTGTTATGAATACCTAAAATAAATCCTGTCTAACAGGTATTTTGGTCCATTACTTCCATAGTAGCACCAAAAATTGGTAGAAATAATTTTCTGGTTGCAAAGATTCTGGTGATTAATTTCTATATCATAAAAATATGAAAATGGAATGGGTAGAATCCAAAAAAAAAAAAAAAAACATCTTGGGGAGGTTGAAAGCAAAATAACAGAGAAGTCCCTTTCTCGAAGAAAAAGGAGTAAGAATCCTGTGGACAGTTTTGAGCAGCATTATTCCAATGCCGGTGTATGTTGGATGTCAGTTTGAAAGGGTATTCAGTCTGATTGCCCCAGTTCAGGAGCAGCACGTGCTCTTTGTTCCTCACAGAAACGCCTCGCCCTTCCAGATACTCACCTACTTTCTGGCTCCGTGTGAAGCTGGTTCATCAAGTCATGTCTTCTCCAATATTACTTGGTTTTTAAGTGCCTGGTATATGAAAGGCAGGAGGGGCAATCAGAGCGTTTTACATAGTAAGTTCACTCAGCATGCTATTAATAATACTGAGAACTCTTAGTACAGGTCCAAAATAATTCAGGCTCTCTTCCATTTGAAGCCACAAGACAATAAGAGGAGGCTCCAAGAGAGGTGTGGATCACCCACAAGAGGTCTGAAGAGCAACATGTATTTTTACTGGAAGTCTGCTAACTAGCCAAAACCTTTGGAACGCCATGACACCAATCTGGCAAAGTGATCTCTCTCTGCTTTATTGAAAACATATCAGACAGCATAATAAAAAATTGCTCTTAATTTCCATAATTTTAAGCTTGTCTTTCTGCTGGCCTGAAGTCTGTCAGAACAGTGAAGATTAGGAAATGCAATGGAGCTTGACAGATTTCATTTGACCAAAACACAAGAGAGTGAAAAAGAAGAAAATTGGGGGAAAAAAATCCATCAAGAAATCTGGGATGGGATTTTCCCCTCCAGTGATGTATTTATAGCCCCTAAATAAGGATCTAATCCAAAGTCAACTGAAATCAATAGGGAGACTTATTGACTTCAGTGAGTATTGGATCAGACCCCAAAAGCAGAGCTTCCAAGCTACAGAAAGTATTTTGGGACATGTTGTACTAGAAATTAGCACCAAGAATGTGAAATAACAACCCAGTCATATTTAGGGTGGCTTGTTGGTGACCAGAGCAGATAAAACAGCTCGTCAAGGAGATACAGCTCAGGGAGTGTGGGACAAAGTTTGGCACTGGTTATAAGGTCCAGGCAGTCGAAATTCTCATTTTGGTGGGGTTTTGTCTCTTGGGCTTTTAGCAGGGCCAAGGTCAGACATGTCTCCAGATGTTTCAGATGTTTAATGTCACATGAAGTAAAAAGCATCTCAAGGTCACTGCCCGTACTAAGCATGGGTTCTTTTTTCCTGTTAATCACATTCTTTTATTCAACTCATCAGCAAGAGCTAACGAGACCTTTAGAAAATCTGCCAGAAACCTGTTAACCTGGCGAGCATTCAGGTTTGAAATGTGTTATCTATTTGGCAGTTGAAATATCCACCCCCCAAAAATTTAAGATGCTTTAGAAGAACACCATACTCAAATGAAAACAGGGACAAGTCCAAGAAGAGAAAGTGAGATGGGGATTAGCTCCTCCATATCAGCTGAGGATCTGGTCTGCTTGCACCCAACCAACTGCAAGCTGACAAGGATCAAGAAGCCCATAAGAGAGCTGATACAAAGGCTGCCTGAGTGACCTTGTCCCCAAGGAGATCTCTTGCCATGAAAGATGACTGCTGACTGGTGTGAGGAGATCCACAGCTAAAGCTCCTATCAGTTTGAGTAATGAGGATATGAACAGATGAGTGGGAAAGGGGTAGAGAAATAATGGATTTGCTTTGCTGGCAGACTTGCAAGTCAGTTTGTGGTTATCTCATGCGCCAAGAATCTCTGGTTTATTTGAGCTTTAGAACATGGTTTTAACCTAGGTTACTATCAGCCTGATGATAGCTGAGGTGAAAGCCTCTAGCAGTTATGACACACCAAAATTTACTAGAATCACTTCAGAGATATGAAAACCATAGACTTTTAAAATGTTTTCACACTTGTCTTATACTTCCTAAACATGGAATGTGGTTGCAAAAATACCTCCTCCAGGTACTCCTACTTGGAGAACACTTTATTTTCCTCTGAGACCTTCAGAAGGCTGAGGACCTCTCCTACAAGGACAGGCTGAGAGAGTTGGAGATGTTCAGCCTGGAGAAGGGAAGGCACTGAGGAGACCTTAGGGCATCTTCCAGTACCTAAAAACAATATAAGAGAGATGGAAAAGGACTTTTTACAAGGTCATGCAGTGACAGGACAGAGTGAATGGCTTCAAGCTGACACACAGTGGGGTTTAGATTAGATATTAGGAAGAAATTCTTTACTGTGAGGGTGGTGAGACACTAGAACGGTTTGTCCAGAGAAGCTGTGGATGTCCCATCCCTGGAAACATTCAAGGCAAAGTTAGGTGGAGCTCTGAGCAACCTGATCTAGCTGAAGACATCCTTGTGATCAAAAACCAAGATGAAATTGCGTAATAAGCACATAGGGCCCTGAAACAAAATTTCCTTTAGGGGTCTTTTCTTCCTTCAGATGTATTCTAATTAAATTCTCCTGGAATTCAAGACACACTTCTTCTGACTACAGCAAGCTCTGGCATCTTTCAGGTTCCTAAAGAGCCTTCTAAAGCAGAAGGGTCTGCACTCTTCCTGCTCACCTGATATCATTGGTAGGTCTGTTGTGTGGCAGTCAGGAGGTTCTGAAATCCCCACCAGTGCTACAAATCCTGGCAAATACAATATTGTGTTAGTAATTACCAGAATATATTGCCAGAATATAGCTGGAAGCAAAGGAGACTGGAAAGCCTACAGTCTTTGTGGCTGGATCACGAGGCATGAAAGCTTTTTGTACGGATTCTCTCGGTGAGGCTCATGCCAAAGGGAGCCTTTGGATCTTCAAATATTTTTGGAGGGTGGGGGAGAAGATAAAGGGAGTGTCATCCAAGGTAATGTAGAAATATCAGTGAGGACCAAGGCTTTTTTTCAGTTGAATGTTGTAATATTACCGAGTCAGAAGTTGTCTTTCCTAACAATTGAAGGGAGGCTGTGAAACAGAAACACTTCTTAAAAAGCAGGTGAGAATTACCAAAAGTAATCTTGACAGAACAGTTACCAATAACTACTCAGTTGGTAGGTACAATATTTTATCCATTGTTTTACCAAATCCAGTTGGGATAGAAAAGACATTCTCTCTTACAGCAGCAGGTAACAACTAAAGCATTAAATGCTGACAGCCAATATCAACATCAGAAAGCAAATCACTGGGATTACTGATACCAGCACTGGGAATCAGTGTATGGCAGGCAACTGCTGTGATCTAAAACTGTGTTTAGCACACGAATTAGTCCAAATCTCATAGCAAGAAACTGAAGATCAGCCAGACATTCTGCATTTTAGCTGCAAGGACTTCAAGCCTTCGAATTCAGATTAATGTACTTGTAGCGTACGTAAGTAGTCAAATCTGCAATTATTTTCCACCCCTGGGAAAACAAGTTAAGCAGCACTTTCAATGGAAGGTAAACATCGCCCTCAACATCACCGATGATAAAGTAGTATCTGATATGGTGATCAGCTTTAATATTACATTTTCATCTTATATTTCCTCCTAGCCCCAAATGTCTGAGTGCTCCATGAAAAAGGGGGTGAGTACCCCTCTGTGGTCGCATCTGCAGAGGCTGAACTAGCACCTGGCAGTTGGGTTCCTGTTTTCTGCCTTGCAGAACACAAATGTTCCCTTGCCCTCCTTCCAGACATCCCCTGGCCCCTGCCACAAAGGAGAGGCTGAAAAAATAAACGCAATCTGGTTGGCCGATAAAGAACACAAATGCATTCACGTCTAAATACAAAATGGCAATCATGCCTGAAGAGTTTAAGTAGCATGCGACGCAAATATTGCCGAGTTCATGGGAAAGGAGAAAAACAAAAGGTAGCCAGATGCCCCAGACAACCTGAAGAACAACTGTCCCAAGACACCAAGACAGATGGCACAAAAATCTTAAAGCAACAAGAAGCAAAGATGTCACTTCTAGATTTCCAAAGGATCAGCCTCCATTCCTTCCAAAATTCTGAATTAGTAGTCTCAAAAGCCAATTAAGAATGATATGAGGTACAACTTCTGCACTTCTATAATATCTTAGAAAAAATTCATATTCCACAGAGAATTTTCCCATAGGATAATCAGTTAAAAACCATTACTTTTTCAGAGAAATGAAGTGGCTTTGAAGAAATCACAGGCAATATTAGATATGTAAACATATCAGACATTCCTCTAAGGACCATCAAACCATCAAATAAATAAGGAGCAAAATTAATTGAAAAGAGATGATACAGTTGAAGAGTGGAAAGTTTCCCTAAGAAAGGAGCTTGAGGAGGAAAAAAAAGACCACTGTAAAAACTCAGATGAGTTCAAGCTACCCAGAGTTTTTTTCTAGGAATGGAGCTGTACAACATCTAAATTCCCAGCTAGCACAGATTCTGCAAATCTTTGCTTTCTAATGTATTAAAGCTCTCTCTAAAAAAAAAACCAAAAATCAAAGTATAAATATGCATGAACTCGGAATTGTCATTTACCTAGGTTTTCCATGTGAGTTTCTCATGAGCCTTCTGAGGAAAATAACCAAGGAGACTGTCATGCTCTTCACACACACTCAGAAAAGAAAAAGAAAAGTTATAATGAAGAACTGCTCCTCAAAATGAAAAAAATACATGTAAATGCAGCAAAACTAAGGATCACTACAAAATAATAAGGGGAAATCCTCTTCATTTCACTGATTTCATACTACATCTCATGGTCTAAGCTGCATAAAAATTAATTAAAAATAGAACTGAGTGGGAAGAGAGGCAGGAAAGAATAACTCTAGGAGATGGACACAGAAAGACAGATAAATTCAGTGGAAAATAAAATGTGGATAGGCAGGTGGCCACATATGTATAGGCACACTCTCAGCCTACCTTTGTGGAGACCTTCCTAACCCTAACTCAATACACAGGAAAAGTACACTTTTGTTTTGGAGTTGAATCACTTGTAGGGTCAAGGAAAAGAAAATTAAGGCAATCATGGGTTTGAATTATAGGAAAAATGAAGTCTCCAATCTCAAACTGGTCTTTACTGTTCTGATAAACAATTCAAGTCATGCAGCAGAAAACCTCAAGATCCACAGGATTTGCTCATCCTTTGCATGGGACCAGTGGCCCAGGATAAATTTAGTAGCAGGCTGCTCTCAGCTGCCACATCACGTCTGCGGGGTGAGATGGTCTCAGGACCTTTGAATGCCAATATCCCTGGAGCAGATCGCAGACCAGCTACATTCCAGGTGGACCAGTTGTTACTTTACAGCAACCCTGACACCTGCAACAATCTCTTGTGGGTCACTGCTGTTTCCCTTTGTCCATCACACCACAGAAGTGATAAATGAACAAGAGCAGACACTGCAACTATCTTTTTCTCTACATTTTGACAAAGCCTTCAAAACCTGACCTAGCAAGCACTGTTAAAATGAGCCAGCCATAATCTTGGGAGATCTCATGGCTCAGGTGCAGATTTAAATAGCTTTGATAATACCCTAGGGAGCAAATTATTAATACATTACTACAGCTTGATCAATTAAATCAACAAGTCAGATGCTCAGGTGCAGGAGGCATCAACCTGCAGGAGGTTTCACACTTTTACACCTGTTGAAGACTTGCTACATTACAATGAACATTTTCACCTGACACAGCAGGAATTTGCTGTTGCCCTCCACAGATTTAATGGAATTAGTGTCTGTTCAACAAATCTTTCTCAAATTCTTCTTTCCTCACAATTCTTCCATGTGATTCTGCTCCCTCCTCCTGACAAGAAATACATATTTGTCTCATTTTTTCCATGTAATGATGAGAATTAGATAATGTCGGTACCCAGACATATAGGTTCAGAGAATGCTTTTGGTTTGAGGAGGGTGGAAGCGAAGATTTTTTTATTTGAAGAGTTGCTATTCCTATAAAAAGCTTTGCCTGCCGTCAAGCTGGCTTCCTAGTGCTCAATTGTTTTTACTTCTCAATGAATATTTGGCTTTATCTGAATTATTGACTGTATTTTCAGGCTGCTTACTCAGGTTCAAAGAAAGACTCTCTGTTTATGACTATTTGTGCATTCCCCTCTGGGACGAAGGGGTTGGTGCATTTGTTACACACTTCAGGGCAGTAGGATTTTGTGCAATTATTTTGTACATATGGTAACAAAGATTTTTCACAATTGCAGAAGAGACAGATTTGTGTGTTTATGTTCCAATACTTTGCTCAATACATCAGCTGGGGCATAATCTTATAATGAGTAAAAAAAGTTTGCTTACACAGAATTTACTAGAAGATCACTGTCACAAAAAAGGGACGCTGCTGTACGATGCAATTTTAGCTATTGAATATTGTCAGAGAAAGGGCTGCCTGAGATATTATTGGCATTAAGAAAGAAATATTCTCTTAATTCTTTATTTTCTGTTTGTGTGGAACAATGTAGGGAATTTAAAAGGAGTCCAAAGTTTTGATTGGCCTAAATTTGCATTTCTAAGTGCAAAGGAAAGCTGGTGGAAAATCATGCATAACTCTAGTGAGGATACATTTTTCCTCCCTCCAGTATTTTTCCCCCATTATTATCTGTCCTGCAGCTTCATGATGAAGAGGATGGATGTCTTAATAAGCAACCCCAGAGAATGGCAAGGGGTTTTGCACAACTTCCCTCAGGCTATTTAATTTAGCACATGCAAATAACAGAATTGCAGTAATTAAGGATGGAAAGGCCTTGTAGGTCAGGAAGACCCCAAGCCAGGGCAGAGGTTTTCCCAACAGTGCATTTCCCGGGATTCTGCAGAGAACATTTCAGTTATCCCAACTTCTAGGCCTCTGTGTAAGAACAGTGAAAACCACACCAAGGAAGCTTCTGTGCAGTCAGAGAGGTCCATGGAGCTGGGCAGCCTCAACACAAGGGGAAGTGGATTGGTGATGTTACATCTCAGACACAGGGTGATATCACCTATACAGACACAGACATTCAATGAAATGGCATCCCAGAGGTGAAGCAGAGGAGCTGCAGGGAGCTGCTCTCCTGTGGTTTTTGAGAAAACAAAGCAGAATCAAAGCAGGTTTCAGCTCTGGAGGGGAAGGTGCCCTCATGAGATCCTTCTTCCATTTGTAGTTGTAAGGTTATAGAAGCCTCAAACAGATGCTGAGCAAGATTTTCCAGACAGAAATTTGAATAAGCTCCCTGCTAAATTCTGTCCTAAGGTATACAATCAGTATTTCATGAGCACAATGAATGCTAAACTCTGTTACATCACCCAATGTTGTTTTCTGTAATAGCAAAAGATCTCCAATACAACAAACAAAGATTTTATAAAGCTTTCTGAGAAGAGAAAAATTCCTGCTGCTCCCAAGGTGGCATATTCTGACAGTTTAAACGGTGGGGGGAACATATTCAATATATGGAAAATAGAATTTGTGGGATAGTTTTAACTCCACAAATTCTGCTGGCGAAGCAATAGAAAGACAAAATAGGAAACATGTCTTCTCTCCGCTCCCTCCCGCACAGGACCAGGCCAGCAGCACAGAGCACCAATTCTCCCAAACACCAGACTAAGTTGCACAAAACTGTTTTAAAGCCATTCAGGATCTTGAGTGGTGGAAAGGGGAAAAACTATTGGCCTGGCTGCAGCACTCATATTTTTTCCCAAGACTGCAATCTTTCCCTAATCCTTATTGCCTCTAGTACATAAATTGATCTGTTGAAGATCTTGGGAGGTGATGAAGAGGGTTATACATAAAATCCTCCTGACTGTGTCATTAACGAAGACGCTTTCCAGAGGTTCGTTGCCCTGGAGAAAACCAGTCCCAAAGAAAGTTTTGCCTCATTGCAAAATAAGTCGATGACTCTGTGCTCTGGAAACATCGTAACCTTGTTCATATCAAAGAGTTCTATGCTCAGATGTTGGGTGGTGCTGAGAGGAAAATGTTCAGCCCTAATTTTGACACCCTCTCTGCCCAATATAGATGGGAAGAACATTGTTTTAAAGTCAACAAGTGAGGGGGAGAAGAAAATCAAAAGAGAAATTTTTTCCTTGGAGGAGAAAAGTCAACTCATGACCACATTGACCCACTCGCAGGCAAAATGAGAGTAACACTAGGTTTGAGTTTTGGATATAGACAGAGTTCTTACAAAAGCTCTATAAAAAATGGTCTTACAAAACACGATGACTAAGAATCACATTGCTGAGGTGCTATTTCTTCCAGTTCACAGTGAAGTAAATAATTGCTGTTTCCCTGTAAAAAGAATTCATGACAGCTTTTGAGCCCAGGCAGCTCAGCCAGGCACTGCTTTCAGAAGGGAAGCTCCAACTGCTTTCCCTTCTTGCTCAATCCCCATACACTAATAAAAAGACATATGAAAAAAAAAAAATCAAATCCATAGCTAGAAAATGACAATTTTGCAGTAACAAGCATTCAGAAATGAATTGAGAAAAACAAAGAAGTAATGGTGGCCTCACTTCCAGGTTCTTATTTAGCATAAGGACAGATTTAACATGGCTCTGAACTGAACGCTTTTCCCGTTAACACAGGGTCCTAAATACATTTCCCATAAACACAGGGAAAGTGCTTTTAGGGAGCATGTTTAGCGTAAAGCTTTGATCATGTGTATAGTCATTTTGGCTTTTCTCTTTACTTCAAATCCTCCTCATCATGCTGACCACATACTCCTCTGGCTTGTTTGTTCACGGTAAGCACAAAACAAACACTTTCAAGGGATCTTTCTATATGAATGTTCTACAGTTACAGCAGCAAAATCCTCAAATGACTCAGTTTATTACATAAACCCTGGGACATCCCAGGCATTACCAGAATACTGATTTGATATGGAAAGAAAACCAGCAGGACACATTTGCTCTACTCCAGTTTGTTTTGCCAGCAGACATGACACACTGCTACACCTCACATCTGGGCCCCACGTCTAGAAGTTTTTAAGACTAAAACCTCTCTATCTCCTTATTTCTTTCTGCAGACACACATATTCCAAAGTAATATTAAATCCCCAAATAAGCAAAGAAGCATATTTCCCACAGAAGAGAATCATTGCTGATTGCCTTGTCTCTTTCTTTTTTAAAAAAACAACTTTATCTCATGGACAGAGACAGTATCTATGGATTTGCCTTGGCCGTGCAAAGAGCATAGTGAGGCAGAAAGCATTTTTATTGTTCTTGACTTTGCAAATTCAGGGGAAGGAGTTGCAGAGGTTTTTTAGTTTGGGGGAGGGAGTCACCTTGGGAAGCAGGGTGGGTATTTTCTTGGTTAAGATACATGTACTAGAAATCCCACAAGAGCATTTACAGACAAGTGATAGCAGTACCATTTTCTTCCTGGAAGAGTTTTCATTGAATCCCATTGCAATTAAAGGTTCAGTTCTAAACAAAGACTGAAGGCTTAGGTTATGTAACGAAGTACTACAGAGGAATAATTTGTTCCTCACCTCAGAAATGCTTCTACGCAGCCCAGCCTCCCATGAATGTGGTTTGTTCCCACTATTGACTTGGGTTCCTGGAGCTCTGGGGACACAAGGCACACATTGAGCCCGTGCAAAGCCCACAGAGAAAGCAAGAACCTTTCAGTGCCACGGGGTCACACACAATAGCAAGATGCTTGTGAATTGGTGAGGGAGGATGAAAGTGAACACTTACACTTAAAGAACAACCTCTGTTACACTGGCTTGTTGCCAGGAAAAATAACCCATTACAATCAAAACCCAGTTAAGTCAAACAGTCCATGCTTAATTAAGCCCACTCTAAGAGTTTTCTGTTCAAAGCAGCTGATATTTACAGCAGGTGAGACTGAAGCTTGCCAGCTCAGAGTATCAAATCTAAACCCTTTAACGTGGGTGTCCACGCTCTGTGTATTGCTGACATGGAAAAGGGGATGTAGAGCCCAGAACTGGAATATCCCGAATACAAAGATTCCATTGAAAACATCAATAGCTGTGCCTATGCCACCAAATGCAGTGGGCTGGGCCTGTTCTCCGGCCCTCAGGCCAAATGAATGCACAGTACAAGTCACATCCATGTAAGCCGAATCCTTTTTTTCTCCCCAGAAGAGTATGTCATTCACATTACCCACTGGGACCAGGCCTTGGGCACTCTATTCCCAAAAGGTGGCCAGAAGTCACTTGGGTGACTGATACTTGCTGAATGTTTAAAGTGTGCCAGGAGTTCTGCTCAGCTGTTGAACATCTAAACATTATGAGCAACCAACACGAGCCTGGCCTGACACTAACATCCCAGCCTTTTTCAGTTTATTGGGATGGTATGTAGCCCATCCATCTCGAGATCATTAACCAAAGCAAATAGCTCCTTTTGAGCTTAAAAGAAGGGTTTTAGAGGGTCATTACAGCGAGCCCAAAACCAGCAAGATTCCTTCCAATAATTCAAACTAGCCTCACACCCAACTCCCAGCACCAGTCCCTGCACAATGGGTGATAATACTCAGTCACTCAGTCATAGCAGACTCTGTAGCCTAAACGTAATCCCAGACCACTAATATATCCTGATTTTCCTGGTGTAGAAGCTCAGAAAGCCTAATTTTGAATCTCTCTTGAAGTGCATGGAAGAGAAGGGGGAAGGAGGCTGGCTGAAAACGATTAATATCAGCTCATTTTAGCCATCAAAACCACAAAAATGTCTACAGTGCAGATCAGTCATCCAGAACAGACAGGGGAGATAAGGAGGGCAGGAAACCACACACCTAAACACACACGGAGGCACGAAGCTACACACATGCACCAGTTTGTCAGTGCTGCTTGTCTGTAAAAGCAAAATAAACAGCAATGCTATTGAAAAGGTTTCTCCTCTCCTTTTCAGACAGAGGTGTGCAAGCCAAGCCTTGACTCGTTTGGGGAGAGGGTGTTTCATTGTGGTTTGGAGATGCATCCAGAATTTTTTATTACTCAGAAACTTTGGTTCTGAGTGTATTTTTATAAGGAGTCTGAGAATGAAATATGATTCATATTTACATCTGTTAACATGTTGGGAACAGAGAAAAAAAAAAAAAAGGATGAGCAAACTGCTGCTGAAAGAAATAAAATAAAGAAGTTGGTTCAATTTCCCACAAGACTTTCTAGGTTTGGGCAGAAAATGATTATGTTACCAAAAACTCTGAGGTGAAGGCAAAAGACAGCAGCAAAGTCAGCAATGATTTGATCTGTGCATCTGGTCTTTTGGTAACGTTGATTGGGAAAGCACATAAGAAGTGTTGCAAATTAGTTATGTCAATTCCGGATTTTGATACAAACTGTTTAGTCCCATGATGTAATCTGGGCTGGCTGGCCAGAGCTCTTCCCCTGTAGAAAGAATACATTGTAATAGTTTTGTCTGTGTGAATGATGAGTGTACATATTCTTATAAATAAGATGTTTTGTGCAAACTTTTCACATAAATCTGGGACAGCTGAAGTATAATGGAAGGAAAATGTCATGTATCGCAAAGAATTTTTTCCCTAAATTAACCTCCATAAACGTCTTAAGAACAGAGGGAGCATCTAATGAAAGGACCTTTATGCAGATGCAGATCATGACATTCCATTCATAAAACGAGAGAGAAGCAACATGATGTAGCTGCAAGACTGGGGGGAAGGAGAAAAAAAAGGTAGTAATTTCAGAGTGTGGCAAAAGCTCCAAGAGGTCTTGACTAAGACCACAAAAATTTGTGTCACCCAGGCTGTACATCAAGGATTTCTAAGGTCTGATTCCGAAAGCCTAAGCTTTTTTCAGGGCTGCAGTTTCTCATATTAGAAGCATTCCCCACAAAGATAATTTTTATATCAGAGCAATTACCTAGATTGCATGCAGTGACAGACAGGCAGTGATTGGCATTACACAAGTAAACAAGCAGCAAGTCAAGGCAGAGGTGAGCAACCACAGATGGGAGAGAAGAAAAAACATTATTCCTGTCTTGAAGAGGAGCAGTGAGAGCAGAGATTCTCCAACAGGACCAGACAGACAATGGCAGAGCCAAGAACTGAAAGCAGAAGTTCTGCAAAGCAGTGCCTCTCTCTTGGGGTCTGACTCCTCATTCGAGAGCCAGTCCAGGATTAAATCTGAATTAAGAACATTTATCAAACATCTTGCCACGTAATGGGAAGATACATCTTAATGAATTAATATTTAATGAATATTTTGTTCATATTGGGTTAGGCATGGGTTTATCCTATCCACACACAGAAGGGAAGGTGGCAGAGACAAAAAGAAAGTAAGTGATATTCTCAAGTTATCTACAGGGCAAAACCCTTGCCCAATGAACCACATCACCTCAGAGAAAAAAATAAAGGGAGAGGAGGCCCAGCAATATAGATGTTAAAGGGATGTCAGAACAGCCTGGCAGTGCAAGAGTGCACTCAGGAGACTGCAGACCAGATGCTACAGATTAAAACTACCCGCCAGTCACAGCACTCAAAAGGAGAATCAAAATGCCTTACACTCCTTTTGTGAACATCACTTGCAGGGGTACAGCCAGGCAAGGGGAGGGCTACCAAAGCAGCAGCACCTGAAAGATGCTGCCCTCTTCCCGAGCTGTTCAAACGGGCTCATGTGGCACTGTGATAAGGCTTTGAGAGCTCTGAGATGGAAACCACATGCAGGCACATCCCCCTGGGAAGAGCCCCATGTGCAAGGCAGCGGGCAGACCACCAACTAACTACATGTGTCAAGTGCTCACGGGGTGTCTGACTTGTTTGGGAACCAAACAGGAGGGGGGGCAGAAAGGTTCCCACCCTCTGGAAAGAGCCTGGCACATGACGTGTGTGTTTGCTGGGAGGGAAGAATCCCACTCCAGCAAATATGTTGGAGAAGCTTCCTTGCAAGACAAAGTGGCTTCTCCTTGTTTTTTCTCCCACAGTTTATCTCATCTGATAGTGAGGTAAACCTGGCATGGGCTTCTGTGAATTGGAAAATTGCTGGGCGGTCCCATTTTGCACACTTCCTTGTCTAAACTGATCGATGTAATTATTTCTGAGGTAGAGAAATATCCAATTAACGCTGACATTCTCCTTTAGCTGCGGCCGATCATTGCAAAGTAAAGGCTGTAGTAGAGCAGAGTAACATCTCTGCTGCTGCCAGAGGTTCTCCCACCACATTCACACCAGAGGGAGGCCCGAGGTCCTTTCCTTCTGTTGCCCTTGTCCTCATTTTGCTTGGATGCTCTGTCTATGAAACACCTTGTTATGGACACCTTCCCTCCATTCAGTTACATTCTCCCTTTCCACTCTTACAGTTGCCCTCTTTCATCAGCTAAATCCCACCACCTTGGGAGAGAACATCGTCCTCCAGGAGAGGTGACAGGTGTCACCAGGATTGCCCAACTCTTCTCCCCATAAGGCTCCTCTGAGGTTGCCTATCAACTTGCCAAGCTCTGTGACACACAGCAAAAGTGTTCAAGGAAGGCAGGGACAGCTCTCACTGAAGGCCCCACAAAGATACTCAGAAATTTGGCCTCTGGCTGTGATTTCAAGACATGGTTTTGGTTTATGCCACAGACTTCCACAAAACTTGGGCTAATCCTCGGATCCCACATACTGAGCTGTTTTGAACATCCAGGTTCTATCCCTCCCAGATGCAAGGGAGAACTACTTCTCTACTGCACAATGCTTTCCACAGATATTTTCCCCAACTCTAGAAAGAAATCCAGAAGGGAGAGGGCTAACGCATCTTTTGGACAGTCATGCAGACATTTTTGCCCTTTCATTCCTGCCCCCGTTAAAATCCTGCAGACACATCTCAGAAGAATACTGTAACATAATTTTTATCTATTGTGTTTTTAAACTGTTACTCTGGGGAGATCCCAATGATAAAAACGCTGGTTTTCTGCTTGTTTTTTTTCTCTGTTGCTTTGCTGGACTAAGATATAATTTTTGTTGCCTAAAGAAGGGTATATGACACTCTCAAATTTTGCCACATTTGCATTATACCACCAAACCGCAAAATATTGCAGGCAATAACAATGTACAAATCAGAGTTTTTAGTACTGCAGAATACAGATAAACAAGTGTCCTAATAAACACAGACTACCCAAATATAAGTCCTGTATTAGTTTGTTTCTCTTTCTTTTGGTTGTTCTTCTATTGCAGAATTATTTCTGCAGTGCTATGAGGCTTCAGAAATATAAAATATTTGTTTAGAATACAATTTAACCAAACCTAAAAAACCCGCTGTACTTACATAACACAATTTGATAATTTTTACACAGGGTCTCTCACTTATTAAAATTTAAATCTGCATGTAATCATCACTAGACTAAAACCCTGTTGTGTCTCCAATATAAAAAAATAAGTTTCAAACTGTATTCACTTTAAGAAGGGTGTCCTGAAATACAATATTAACTGTGGGGGAGAAAAAAGCATAAAAATAAATAAGTAAAATTACTATTACTCTAAGGGTCAGAGAAGCAGAAAGATTAGGATGCAGGCAATTTCTTTAAAAAAAAACCAAAAAAAAGAAAACAAAACAAAACAAAAAAAAAAAAAACACACCAAAAAAAACCAAAAAAAAGAAAACAAAACAAAACAAAAAAAAAAAAACAAACCACACCAAAAGAACCTAAAGCAACACAGCAGCACACCAGCTGCCACATCACTGGTGACATGCTGGCTTCCAACACAGCTACCTGGATTATCCCAGCTGCAAACATGCTTTAATGTGTTGTCACATCAGGACATCGAATTGGTGGGCAGCCAATCAAGAAGAAGGAGAGCAGGTGTAAGACAGATGGCAAATGGTCCCACCAAAGTACTCACCTACATCCTCCAGCCCTCTCTTTGGCTGGAATCATCCATTGGGTGAAGTGCAGGCAGGGAATGACATTTGGGATACAGATTCATGGCTTTTAAAGACTAGAATGAAACAGACTCAGTTTTGACCTATTACTTAAAGCAGTATCTGGCCTCCAGGATTAAAAACAATTGGACTAACCCAGTGTACAGCAGTAAAGCTTTGTAGAACATGCTGTGGAACTACTGTAGGACTCTTACTGTAACTTAGAGTTACATAAATACGCAGAACTATGTAATGGCCATGAACTACTCGAAAAGCCTCATTCTTAGAAACCAAACAAGTGTGAAATTTCCCCTAAGAGAAAGGCAGCAAACACCTGGGCAGTGCAGATGAGTGGCCAAAATATCAGCACTTAAGCCTTGTTGGTCTGGACCAGCTCAGACCTGAGGTTAACTATCAGGTCTAATCAATCTCGGGGTCTCACTTCAGAGACCAGAGGTGTCTCAGAGCAGAAGCAGATGTGATGTGGTACCACGGTGCTGCCTGAATGGCTTTAATGAGAAGTGCTCCTTCCTTTGTCTGAAATGGATAAAAGCAGAGCTAAGCTGTCAGCTATGACCTGGTTTTGTTGGTCACAGTTTGTAGAACATTTCTGGTTTGAAAGCATCTCCCCTTTTCTCACCAATCCCTTGAAAAAAATTGTAAATATTAAAATTTTGATTGGCTTGGGTTGGGATTTTTTGGGGGGATTTTGTTTTCATAAGACCATATTTAACTAAAGGTTAAAGAATTCAATATTTAGAACAGAGAGTGATGAAGGACAGATGAGGAAAAAGAAGTGCAGGCTTAGCTTCCCTCATTTAAAAAAACTTTATTCCTTTTGGTTTATCACACAGCTAGTAAAGAGCTGCAGAGCTTGAGGAACTGCAAAGTCTCATGGATTCCACTCTCCATTTCCCCCCAACTAAAAATTTGCTTACATCTCCATATGCAATTCTTGATTCTCACATTTAGAAGTGACTTCCATTCAACTGCAAGCTGTCCCATAAAATTAAACATAAATTAGCAAATCAGTTTAAAGAAAATTTCCCAGAAACATTAAAAGAGCTCATTTGACCTTTCCAAAAAAAATAATTTCACTTTTCAAACAGCAAATTTTGCTTTTAATCTCTATGTTTTATGTCACCACAAAGAAGTTTCCATGACATACTTACAAACTAGAAATGAAAAGCACTGGATGAAGCTCATATGACCTAGTTTAAAATTAAAGCACTCGCATCCTTCCAACTCTGCCACTGTGTAATGAAGATCTAGACTAAAACACTAATGTACAAAGTGTTTCTTCTTCAAACTGCAAAGTCTGTGTTTTCCTCTCAAGACTCCAGCTGAGCTCTATTAACACCAAAGTTATGTACAGCCACTGAATTTCACTCCAAACTTCACCAGCTTTCATCTGGCTCCAGAAGACCCGCCAAAGCTGTGCCTATTATCCTTTCAATGAGCAAAGGCTTAGTATTGACTGATTATTGGCTGCCCAGCAATGCAAGAAACTTCTGAGCAGAAGAGTGGTCTTTGGAATGTCTTGTGTTTTAGAAAGACATTAAATATCAAACCCTAATTTATTAATTTATGTATACGTTTTTACAGGAGCCCATGAGAAGAAGCCTGACTGCCAGCCATAGTTTAATTCACTCTGATAACACAGAGACTATAAATCTTAACTAACAGCTCAACATGCGAGGCATTTGATGTGTCTGGGAACCTGCTGTATGAAAGAAATTAGCTGTAGAAAAAGAAGGAAAATGCCCATTCCCATGGGAAGAGTCTGCAGGACTGGTAATAGATCATTTGTTCATTTGGAAGACACTTGTTCCTCTGGTAAAACAGCAACTAATATTTTTGCTTTCCACTGCTCAGACAGGAAATATGGTGCTAAGGGCCAATAGACAGAGCAAGTCATCGTGCTAATTACACGGTCAGTAAACATTTGCTCTCCCATGTTTCCTAAAGGTCTGAATAATTCCTGGTTGGAATTCAGCAGTGGGACCAGCCACCTTCTTCCTCTCTGACGCAAACGCTGAGGAGATGTATCACATTTTAGAGGATATCCAGGTTAAACACCCCTGTTTTCACAGGATGATCCTGTCACCTGGAAAAGGTTGAGCGCTACCACATTTAGAGAGGAAATGAGATTTTTGAAGTATCACAGGAGCAAGGTTCTGAAACTGCCCCTCAGCAGATGGCAAACATCCAAATTTAAACAGCCTGATAAATGTACAAATGAGATTGTAGAGCAGGTAACTTACTGAGAATTTTTTTTTTTTGGTGGACAAATCCCTTCTAGTCCTGCCTTCAACCATGTATAAGTCATATTTCTCACATGCAAAATTATTCAAGATGAACCACCTGATTACACAAGAGGATGTGATATGGAAAAGCCTCTACCAACCTACAAAAACACAGCAAAAGAAGCAGATTTTATCTTAAGGCACAAATGTCTACTTGCTTGCTGTATTTTGAGATTTATTATATCTGGTCAGACTCTGAAGTTCTGACTAGAACAATATTTTTTATTGGGCCACATCATCTTTCCTGACTTTCTGCCCAGCAAAGATCCAGTCCAAGAGCTGGCCACAAACTAAGCAACATTATCTGACCTTCTCCCAGAGTGGGCTTGTATGGTAAATAGAGAGATCCATCTACAGATTCCCGGTAAACCATCTTCTTTACATCCTCTCCATGGAAGAAAGCTACTTCCCATTCACACAGTACTCACATTCCTGACTGCTACTCACTGGATTAAGGTGAGCAAGACATAAGATGCAGTTGTATCAACATCAAAGGAAAAACAAACATTCAAGTGTTTTGAAAATGCTTCAGAGTGAAGTCCCATTTCTCATGTGCCCTGAGCATAGCTTCACCCCCCCCCCAAATTTTAAGTAGAACAGCTCCCTAATAGCATTCTGAACAGTGTAATTGCAAGCAAAATCCTTGACTTCCACCCACTGCTTCCCATGCTCTCAAAACGTGCCACCAATCATTTCCATTTTGATGTACAGTTGCATTTCATTCTAAATGAGGGATTTATTTTGTTGTTGTTGTTGTTGTTGTTGTGCAATTTGAAGAAAAAACAACTGAAGCCTCAAAGCATGGACATCATGTATTAGATCTTGCCCTGGTACGGACTGTCATACCACTCTGGATGATGTGGATGATGTGAGGAGCTAGCCAGCTCCATATAATTTCTTCTTTCACATCTCTACTCAGCTGTATCTTGGAACTGACGTTCCCAAAGAGGGTCCAAATATCCCCCCAAATCCAACCATATGCTGGTGGTGCCCAAAAAATGAGCAGCAAACCCTTGACCAGAGGCTGCTTCTGAAACCAGCCCTAAACAAGTCCAAGGCACTGAATCCAATGGCATTTTCTGCACCAGGCTCAAACAGAGGGTGCTGTGCCCACTGCACTGTTTGACAACTCCTGCCTCCTGCTACTTGAAACACTGTTTAGCCAAGGTGAAGTCTGAATGTTATGAGAGAAAATAGGACATACTTTTCCTGGGGTTTTCCTTTGCAAGAATTCAGCTGGATATGACAGTAATCATTTAAGTGATATTTTTAGCCATATTTGCGACCCTTGGGATTCGATAAACTTTTCCCACTGCAGCAGGTTGGTTTACTGGTCTTGCAAGCAACATACTCGAATGCTTTTACTTTCACCTCCATTACCATTTTAAATGCCTCTGTGAGGCATTGCAGTCTGCTCCTCTCCACAGAAATTGAAGAACACCACAAATGACTGTGCATTAATAAAGAGGCAGAAAGCACCGCAGTTTCTCCATTACTCTGTCATCAGAGATATCTGCTCTAGGTTGTGCTCGGAGCATTAGCCCATGTAGCCTGATATGAGTTCACGAGGCTGGAATTCAAAACACTAACCAGCTGTGGGAACCCGGGAAGAAGGCTGTCACACTAAATGGTATCCAGATTAGAGCTGTGAGAATTTGGGAAAGCCCGTCTAGCAAGCATGATCTCTTGGGGGGAAGGGAGGGAGAGAAACAGTTCCCAAGTTGTTAGACTCCTAAGCCTAAAGGAAACTAGGTCTGTCTCTTTAGATACTGACACTGCAAGGTTTGACTGGGACTAAATCTGTATCAGTGGATATTTTCCCAAGGGAAGAAATATAGCAAGTTATTTTATTGAATTAAAATACAGATAACTACCTCGAGGATGTCTTTTTCTCCACTGTGCAGTCTGGGACTGGGTGTACACGACTCCCTAAAGGATCTCACTGCGGTAGAACTGATGGGAATCATGGTCCAAGAGATGGACCCTCTATATCACCTTGCACATGAGGGAGTATGTGACGTGTCTGACATGCAGGTGCTTGATTTAAAATCCCACCAACTAAGCAGCCAAATTCTAGTGATGACTACACAGTCAGATATGCAAGGAAGACAGAGAATGCAAATAATTTATTACTTATCTACCCTACAACTGATAGGGAAAGGGGGGCAGGAAATATTTGCCTGTTCCCAGCTCTGATACCACAGGTGATGTAACACGGAGAAATTTCTTTACAACCAAGCACTTCAAAATGTTTTTTAAAGCTATTTCTTTTCCAAGCCTTGCTAAGGTGTGGCAGACCTGAGGATCAAGTCCCAAACTGATATTTTCTGCCTCTTCATAACAGTCTTTCAAAATCCTCTAAGAAAGCAGGAAAAGTGAGAAGTCTCTAGATATGACCATTGGCATCCTGCTTGACTTCCTTGGATCCTGCCACACTAACTGGGCACTCAGTGCCCACACAGGAATGGGCTGGACAGAGTTCCAGGAGAGGAGGGGGTGCTCACTGAGCTGTGGGCACATCCATCAGTGTCAGTGCCGGAAAAGCGATGCCCTTCAGGTGCTAGCTGTTGGAGGAATCCATCACGGGGTGGCAGGGGCCCGTTCAAAGGCAGAGATGCCTCAGGAAGTGATCTTGCTCTGCACACCCAGTTAGTGACCCTGAACACGGGAGCCACGCAGATGGTGTCAGAGCCCTGTGAGACTCCAGGAGCATGGCACACAACCTGATTAATGCCACACCTGTAAGGCTTGCGGGAGTGGCTAATGACACGTGTCTGGTGAAACCCCCCTCTGCAGCTTCCCCTCCTGCACTGCAGACAAGTCTATTTATCGGCTCAACTTTACTCCAGACTCAGAGGGGAAAAAATATTCCACAAGCGGTTCTCTTCTGTCAACATGTTAATTGGTCTGATTATGAAAGAAAACAATCATAGGGACAACAGGAAAAAAACAAACAAACAAACAAACAAAAGGGGCAAGACACAGATTCTCCACTATACATAGCACTGAGGCAACAAACCAAGTGAAGACAAGAGCACAGCTTTCTTCCTCTTTATTAGTTAGAGTGATTGACAGCAGTTAGGAAAATGTTGATGCTCTTTTGTCTTCCAATATATTTTGGAATATTTCTTCAGCAGCAACATTAATGAAAACAGCCACGATATGACAAATTTTTGTTGTTAAAAGTTTGGTTTGCAATGAAAATGGGTGCTACAGTCACATTTTCCTTCACATCAAACAAAACTCCAAACTCTTATTACTAGATGCTTTTTTCTCTCTGCTTTTTTCTCCCTTTTCCACAACAAAATACCAGACCAGAAGAGATCAGGGAAGAGAATGGCTGTTAATTCTTTTGAAAAATTCTATGTGTATCTTTCCCAGCTCAGAAGAGACTCTCTGCAGAAGTTACAGAAACCAAAGTGACATAACCCCCACATTCCCAACTCCATCTTCCTAAATAGGGAACCCCACACTCACTTTCAGGGATCACCAAGTCCTGGCTGCCATGACTGTTTTTAATTCCAGCCTTGCTGAAATCTCTGCTTGGTATACCTGCCTCAAATGTGTTTTTAGCTGCTTCCTAGGTGCTATAACGCCAGATTCCAAACGCTTCCCTAACTTGTATGTTCATACAATGGATTGCCTCACTCCATGGGAATCCCCAGACCAACCCAGGGCACCTCTCCAGTCGCCCAAGAGGCAAGGAACTACAGATGCTGTTTTTTTCCTGAAGTTTCTTTCCCATCTAGGTAAAAACAACACAAGTTCCTGCAGAAACCCATCTGGCAGTCTTCACTCATGCAAAACCTTCCCCATCTCCCAGCACAGACATCGACTACGGAAGGATGTGCAGGATTAGGCTGTAAGAGATTTAACCTGAGGCAAGTTAATGTGACTCATGAAACGAGACATCAATTACTGAGCATGGGAGACAGATTAAGGGAGAAGTGGAAACTGTTTCTTTTCAGTAACTCGTTTAAGCTGTGTTTGATTTAAGAGGTCCTTGACAAGAAATGCACTTAAGGGTTTTAATACTTCAGCCATTCCAAGCTGCAAGTGAATAAACCCAAAGGGCAAAGCACCTTGACCCCTAAACAGCGATCAGCCAAAAACCAGTCAAGATATAACATGTCCAGCCCAACATCGTTTCCCAGATTTCAGCTGGAGTACTACAAAGATTCGGGCTGTCATGATAAAAAATGGCCAAGCAACTCTTCTGGCTTGCTCTGAGTCGGCTGCAATGATTAGCAGCTAAATAGGTCTTCCAGTGACATAGTCAAGACAAGTTCACCTTTCAATCTGAAATCCTGATTTTAGACGGTTTTCAGCTGCCCAGTATTTATTACAGCAGCCTGCAGAAGCTTCAGACATGCATGAGGACCCCATAAGCTTAATATGGAATTCAAGAAGTTTGTAGGAGTCTGTACAGAACACACAGAGACTTTCTGCCAGATTCGCGAGACAGGAAGAGTCTCCCAAGCCGAACAGATAAGTGGATGGGAATCACTGACATTCGAAAGGCTCCGTCCTGCCTCTGTCCCTCAGCTCCAATATATCTAAAAAGAGTCACTGGTTCTACACTTCCCCAGAATGCTTCAAGTGAGGTCTAAAAGAAAATGAAAACAGCAGTTAGGCTTTAACAATACGAGGATGCCTCTGCCTGAAAATATTCACATACATCAAAGAAGGGCATGACCAGTGTTTAAATAAGTCACTTGAATTTTTAGACGCTATTACACGAGGGGGTTTTATTTGTATGCTGCTTTTGCTATTTATTTACTTATTAACAAATAATTTTCATCTGTCAAACATTTGCATCTTGTATGAGAAACATCAAAATCTTCAGACCTTTGATGACATTTATCCCCATCAGTGCACAGCAAATTACAGCAAGGAGAAAGAAAAATCCAAACACAAGGCATTCAAAGCAAACCAGCATGGAAGGCAGAAACGCATCTAGCTCCAAGCAATTATATCTTAATGAATAAACATTGTTCTCCACTGCTACCTCATGCTAAGGCATACCCACAATGCAGTCAGCACAAGCTTGATTCTTTCCATTCCTCTTCCTTATGGCAGTGTTGTCACTTTGGTTACAGCCTGAGCTCTGCAACTCTGATATTGATTGCGTGTACCCAACGCTGATGAGAGCATGGGAGAGCTTCAACCTCAGAAGAAAAATTCTATGAGGTGTGGAAAGCAGAAAATCTCATATACAAGATGTGCGAGTATGAGACACTCACTGTTCAGTTTGTAACATCCATCAAGCTGTGCATTTCTGAAAGGTCCTGTGTGTAAAGAGGGACATATTCAAACTATAGAGATGTTATGAGACGGGCAGAGGGGAGAGTAGAGGAGAAAGAGACAATTAAAGTTTCCATTAAATATAAAAGTGCAAGATTTCGTACTTTAACTAGCTCCAAAAGTTGTTAATGTAAATTCAAATATTGATATTTACCTCCAGCCTGATACCTGAAAATGAGAAATGCTCAATTGGCAATGAGCAGAGGTTCTCTTTTCTAAACAAACTGACCTAAAAATAAATCAATAAAATCACTAACCTTGTAAATACCAGTCCTAATCTTGCACATACCTTTGCTGTTTATCAATTCAATAGATGGTTTCAACTAGAAGCCTTTTAGGAGCAGCTTGAAGCTTGTCTCTGGAGATCCCCTGGTGACTCTGGCAGGTGGAATGTATTAGCTAAGTCTTCACCTATGTTAGGCAGGGAAACAGAAATTATTTCAAGTAAACAAATGTGGCTTTCTCCTCTAAAAGTATCATAATCTCCAGAGTTCCCTCCACTTCCCAATGCAAACACAGCTTTTTATTGTGCTAAACCAAGCCTATATTTTATAAGTTGCACATGGGAAGCTACTCCATATGATGAGTAGGAAATATCCTTTTCTTTTCCAGTTAAGCATTAGTAAGCATCACTTGGAAGCAATCCTGCAGCAACAATGTAGGTAGATGTAATTAGGGATATATATATACACAGCATTCAGTCTTGGGACTGAATACTACAGGACCAGAGCGTGGAAAGGGAAAACCGATTTACTCTGAAGCAAAGGGACCACAATGGAAAAAACATGAGTCTCTAACCCAGGACTTGCTTCGTGGTTTGGCCAAGCAATGGCAGGTCCACACATCACTCTTCAGTGAAGTCAAGAGCGCAGCTACAAGCTTGCCCTCCAGTAAAATAGGTAAAACAATAGTGTCAAACTCTTCCAGGTTGTTTAAATCCTTGGCATAGCTCATGTAACTATGCACAATAGCACAGCAAAGAGTTTTCACTGGTATGAACATGAGTTCTGTGCCTAGATAAGTGCCAGCAATGGTTGTGTACTCCAAACTATCTTCTCTCAGGTCCTGCAACTTCTTTACCCAAGTGTTCCAACATTCACATGCTCAACAACCAACAGATTCAATAGGTGGAAGGTTAAAAAACAAAACAAAACAAACCCACCAGTCAAACTGCAGGATAAGGTTTGTTTCAACTCGCTAACATTCATTAAAAATCAGAGTCAATAAAAATGATTAAGTTTTTAACAAACATAAGAGGTTGTCTTCACCGCTGATCTAATAATTTGAGTGAAATATTTATAACTGCAGTTTCAATAGAACCTTTTAAAGCTGTATTTTGCACAGGTTTATGCTAAATTAACAGTATGATGAATGCTTAAGAGCAGTATCTGTAAAACTGCTCATGTTGAAGAAATTAACCTATGGATTGAATGTCTCTTTCAGTTGACAATTAATGCAATCATGGAAAGAAAAGGAGGAAACATGAGTGCCAAGGGATGGGAAATGGGAGGCCTGATTTCTTTCGCAAAATTAACTCTTGGGGCTGAAATAAAATTCAACCTGTTGGTTAAATTTGGCGTTCTTCCTATTCAAATACCTTTCTAATCAATTCAACATGTTAGATGTGTCTCAAACTGGACCTTGTACCTCGGGGGGAAACACCGCTGTTGATTTCTTGCTCTGTAGGGTACTACCAAGAATATTCCATGCACCCAGGCCTCTTGCTGTTTTTAAACCAAGCATATCATTCATATACAGAAACAACGCTAACAGATAGCACCAAGTCCTAATAAACAATGTCTAGAATATTTTTCTAATTAGCAAGTAGTGAGGTGTCCAAAACGGAAGTCAGCAAAAAGCGCTTTCACTACAGGACAGGGCAGGAATGCAGAGGAGGTAGAAGCGATGCGCGGAACCGTAACTTGGAGCAGACACATATGCAAGCGAATATAATCACATAGCAACATTTTTCTCTGGTGAAGCATTAGAGCACTTATTTTTAAGCACATATTTAAATCCAATCAACATTTAAAAGCCTTGAAGAGTGTGTTGAAATGCTTTATTAAGCTGGGCTCAAGAAATAACTCACTTCCGTAAGTTACACTGATAGCGGGGTATGATACAAACCGGAGTTGTCCACACATCCCTGCTTCCAGATGAAAGGCTGAGAGAATTGGAATTGTTCAGCCTGAAAATGAGAAGGCTTTGGGATGAAGAAATTGCAACTTTCCAGTACCTGAAGGGAACCTACAAGAAAGATGGAGAGGGACTGTTTACAAGGACAAGGGGTGATGGCTTTAAATTGACAGAGGGTGGGTTTAGATTGGATATCAGGAAGAAAAGTTTCACTCTGAGAGTAGTGAGACACTGGAAAGTTCAGAGAAGCTGTGGTTGTCTCATGTCTGGAAGTGTTTAAAGCCAGGTTGGATGGAGCTTGGAGCAACCTGGTCTAGTGGAAGGCGTCCCTGCTGCAAGCATTCTTCCTCTAATCCCAACATCTAGCTGGGATAGCTGTGCCACTGCAGGCACTTTATCTTTAGAGGAGACAAAAAAAAAGGAAAAACTCAAACTGCAGAGCAGAATCTTTCTATTTTACAGTCTGAAGAGTGGAGGGAAAGCAGGGAGGGATTTGTGTCTCAGCAGCGTGGCTGTGAGTCACGCTGCCTCCCGGGGCTGCTCCTTGGGTGGTACAGTTTACACACCGTCTCTTGCTCAGAGGATGAGCCTTAAGTCACCATCCAGCTCTTTGGGAAGGAAACAAACACAGATTTTACATACGCTTGGTCATATGGCCTATGTGATGTTATCCAACGTGTAATTATCAAGAGGAAATTTTCTAAAGTTCAGATTGTTTGCTTCCAAAGGAATCCCATTGGAAAGCATTTCTACTTCCACATTTCCCTACTTTGAATATCTTCCTGACTATTTCTTTTTTGCTTTGGTTTTTCAGGTCCTCTTATAATTTATACCACCTACTCAGCAAGTTTCAACGCAGTCAATACTGACTGACCACAGCCACAGAGCAACTCAATGCTCACGCCAATTATTTTCAACAATATATGGATTAGATTACACACACACTGCCAGAAAAAACGATCTACCTCAGATTTAAATCATTAAGAATGGCCCTCTGGAGACAATAATCTCTCCTCAATGTGAAGGCTACAGACAAATGTCAGAATTCTGTCTGGCCCAGGAATGTTTCCTCATAACAAGGCTGGTTTGTGCAATCAATGAGGCTGACAAAATCTCTGATACGCTCTCAGGGCCTGATCCAAGGCACAGGGAAGTTTATGGTAACACTCCCATTGACTACAGCTCTGTGGGAAACCTTTTTTTTTCCCTGACCCATGAGAATTTTTGAGATTTTGAAAGCTTTTTCCCATCCCAACCAAGACAGAAAAATCGAAATCTCAAATTTTTGCAGCCTGAATATCTACTTGCATCACTCCCACAAAAGAGACAAGATTTAAAGTAAAAGCTTGATTAAAATATTTTGTTTAAAAGTGAAGGGAAACAACTAAATTTTGAAATTAAAGGTAGTTTTCAAAATCAAAGGCTTCGTATAAAGAAACTGGCATTTTTTCAACAAAAATGAGACATCAAAAACTTGTTGAACAATTCCAACATTCTCTCCTGAACTGTAAAGCAGGTCTTTCCTGCATGAGCGAGTTCACCTGGGATATTTTGCTCTTTAAAAATAGAAATCCCTTGTACACAGGGACTCTATTCATCTTCCTAACAAGTATAATTTACGTTCCAGCCACTGAAGAGGGACGGTCTCCCCTTGCACACCAAGAGGTGGAAGGCATTTGATTGCAAGGAGAATAAAAATTCCTCATAAGTAATTGCAAAATGTAAACACCACTTCTCCCATTTTAAATCAATTACACTTCCTTCTGCAAGGTGATAACTGTCAAATCATCTGTCTTAAAGCAGCATTTTCCAGCCCCAGAGGTCTTGAACCCCTGTGAGGCAAACCCCACATTCATGTTATAGCCAAAGCCACTGGATGGAGCTGTTAGAAACAGTCTCACAAGCTCCAGCAGTGAGTCATGTTTAGTCTTTAAGAAATCTGCGTCGATATTATTTTTAAGACATTTCCAGTGGGAAAGCTCTTGTGAGCAGCGAGGAAGGTTTCTCTCTGTTTACCATATTTGCACAGAGTCCTTGCTCAGCAGGGAACAGACACAGGGACACCCTACACAGGCTCTGAGAAATGACTGATGTATTTTATGGAATATGAGAAAGCAACCCTCAGAACACACACACACACACCTGCATCCCCACACTAGTTTCATTTCTTGTGAGGAGACCCTGTCTTGGATCCTCAATATGGATTAGCATTTGAGAAGATAAACAGAACAGAACAAGTCCCGCTCCAGGCAGAGAGGAGAGAGGACATGGAGGAAGAGATATCTATTGACTTACTGTAGTCCTGAAAGGAAACATGCAGAAAAACTGGAATTTAAATTAAAAAATCCTGATAGCCAATGCTAAGGCACTCTCCTGTGCATTAAGCAGTTCCTGCCAAGATTTGAGTCATTGCAATCCATAATTCTTAAAGACAGTAGTTTCCCAGACAAAGCATCTCTGGTAATAGTAATATAGAGCTGGAGTTCATTATTCTTCCTATATGTGTGTATGTGTAGCTAGAGAAAAACACTTACAATCCAAGAGCTAATAATAAACCAGGTGACAGCACCTGCAAATAAATGGCTCCTCCATGGGAACTCCTGAATTGACATTTTCCAGTCTCTGACTCCAAGGGCCATGTGAACTCTCTCACCTCCAGAACCTGGAGCACACTTTTCCACATGACAGAGAGAGCAGAGCACGAAAGGCTTCAGCCGAGTGTCAAAAGAGGAGCAGGCCACGTTCAGCAGCACCCTGGAGCAGCACAGAGTGTGCTCTATGACACCAGCATCTGCTGTGGAATGTGCCACTCCAGAAGCACCTCTGTATTTACTGGGCAGTAAATCCCAGTGCTCCTCCTGTGCTGCTGACTTGGACAACCAGCACAGTAAGTTTAGCTTCATATTTTTCATAATAACTTCAAAATAAGTGCCTGTGTCAGCTCAGTGAGCAATCTACCCAGAGATATCTCCCCCTCATATCTCTGGCTTTCGATGAGCTGTCAGGAAATTCAGGATAGCAGTCGGTTCCTTCACTTCTAGTTAGAGCCTAAGGCCGGTTTCACAGACACTCCTTTAACCTCCCACTTTAAACCTCTTGCTGAGTGGGCCATGTTTTCTATCACCAGCCGCCTTTCCTTAGCTATCATCTCAGCTCCCACAGCAAGCCAATCCAGCAGCTTTCCCAGCACAGGAGCCCTCTTGCAATGCTTCCTGGACAAAGTAGCACTTGAGCTCCGTGACTCCCCCAGCCTCTTATCCTTGCATCCTTGCACCTATTCACAGTTTCATATGCATCAGGCCAATTCACCGCCTCCTTGCCCAATCACCATCCAAATGCAAAGCCTCATCTGTTGCCTGAAAGGTTTTCAGATGGTGCAGAAGATGGAGAAAATCTTAATTTTTGTGCAGTTGGTTGTATTGGTGCTATGCATCACATTTGCTGTTAAAATAAGAAACGAGGGAGTCAAAACATGTGCATATCTTGCTCCTTCACAGGTTGTCGAGTCCTACTGGGCAAAGGAAATATTGGGTCTCTCCTGAGAATAACTGCATAAAGTCAGCTTGAAGGTTCCAGAGGGCAGGATGGGTCCAGCTAAAACTGTTAGACAGTAAGCAAAAAAGCACAAAGGGAAGCTGGCAGACTCCGGAGAGGAGCAGGATCTTGCCTACAGGAAAGATGTTTTAAAAGAGCTTCATTTGTGGGACGAAGTGGAACACTCAAAGTCTTCATAGGGACTGCATGGAACTAGCTACAGCCTCAACACTCACCAGTAACTCATGGACACAAAGACCGAAGGGCGTAAAGTAAACTGTAAGGTTGTAGCAGGGGAATAAGTGAGTTAAACTGGATCCATCTTGGAAGTTGTGAGCTTCCCACACCAGAGTCTTTTCCTGTCATTTTTTAACAGAAGAACAGCCTAAAAAAATTGAGCTTTTTGGCATCTTCTGGCACAAGTGTAAGAAAAAAGTGGCATAGGTCTGCATCAAGAGTAATGCACCATGACATTACAGATTGGCTGGATAGATTATAGATCTATGAGGACTACAATAAAACAGAGTCAAAAAGCCACCAAGAGGTCTGTCCTGCAAGAGACAGAGACAGGGGAAGTTAATATATGTACCTTATTCAGCAGGTGATCTGATGTTCAAAAGTACTTTCACTAATTGATAATCTCAGCTTTGTTCTATGTAACAGATACGGTTTTATTCTCAACCTGCATATTCCCCTGCACAGAAGATGACTGAATATAAAAGACAATGGATAATAAGTCTATCTGTCCCCTTTTTAATTAAACTTGCAAATTAGATGCCAGTTTCATCATTGGTATTCCTGATTTTGGGATTTATGCTGGATTTTGGCAGGGGTGAGCTTGGGGGTTTTTTAAGGAAAGCAAACTGAAATAACTGTATTGTTCTACTGTGGAGAGAATTTCCCCAGTGCCATCAGAGCTTTATGAATATGTACATACAGCTGTTCATGTCACCAAGAGCATGGAAAAACTTTGCATCCAACTTTAGGAAAGCTTTTTTTGTTTCCCCCCACAGAAGTGCAAAGTTAAACTTTGAAAGGCCCTTTTATTCTTTCCTTCTGTCTCCATGTTGGGACTAAGGAGAAAAGGATAAAGAGTGACGAGAATCAAAAATGAGAAGGAGAAAGAAAAAAATCAGGAATGGAGCAAATCTTGAAATCAGAACTCAGAAGTTCTGTCAGCTATTTTTCCAGCTGTAAGAAATTCTTTCCTGAGCCTCTTTAAAAAGGAAAAGTGCCCTGATATCTCTTAATTTTGAAAACTCTTTTCTATGTCTGCATTTGCACTATTAGTACTATTATGCTTGTTGCAATGCAATCCATCATCAAAGACTCAACAACCATTAAGTTATGACATAAACAC
This sequence comes from Callaeas wilsoni, assembly GCA_013398955.1. NCBI lineage: Eukaryota > Metazoa > Chordata > Aves > Passeriformes > Callaeidae > Callaeas > Callaeas wilsoni. The sequence continues at coordinate 99,467 of VWPU01001876.1, read as the reverse complement.
ATCCACTTATAAAAATATGTGCTATACTAAAAGCCATCTTTTTAGGATTAAAGTACATCTGATATGTGAGCACTGCATCATTTATAGCTAAGAAATGTGTGCTCTTGGTTTTTACCAATTCTGAAAATGCAGGAGGACAGCAAGATTCTCCATAAAACACATCAGTTCTGTATGAAAAATAAAAAGTGTCAGTGAGAGCATTCTTCATCCCTGAGATAAAAGGGCAATTTGTTTCCTCTGCTCGTTCCTCGGTCTTGCACTCCAGAGGACTGAGCAATGCAGTAAGTTTTGAAATCAGAGACACCAGAACCTCTAATGGTTTTTAAACCTAAGCTCACTCTTTTTTTGGCAGGAATGTAAGATAGCCCCATTCCTGATGATTAATGATCAAAAGAAAGTCAGCTAAAGAAAAAAGTATTAAAGTGCAAAGTCTAAACTTTATGGACTTACAGAATAACTTTTCCTGACGTGCTGGAGGAAAAAGGAAGTGAACCCAAGCCACTGAACTCTCTGGATTGCACAGGCCTGTGACCATGACCCGAATCTCATCTCTGGCTTCAAATGTATGCCAGAATCATGGTGAAATAATTTATTCAACACTGACATTCTTGAGAGGGCATTCCAGGTTAAGGCCAAGATTCACAGGTATTGAAGATAAACGGCATTAACCAAGAAAAAAATATCCTCTGTTTTGTCTGTTAAACAGTTCCTCCAGCATCCAAGCAACAGACAGGCATAGATGCATGCACTTGCTCCTTCTCTGCTGCTGGGAATTTTGCCAACATGCAGGATTAAACCACACTTCCATATGATTCCCAGATGTGCAATCAGAAGAACATCCTAGAGCATCACCTCCACAGTTTGCCCTAGGAATCAAAGCCGTTCTTTATCCCACCCACCATTAACATCTTTTCATAATTCATCAACCAGCAATAAACTGAAACACTGCACAAACTTAGCCCTGATTTATTTCATTTAGTGGCTATTGTGACTACAAGACCTGCCTCTAATTTACCATATTGTAAACCAACTGCTCCGAAGCAGTACGTGTTTTCCCAGGCTTCAGCTACGCTATCTGGGGCGATCCATTCCCTGCAGTAATTTCCACTGGGAAAAGGAAGGCGAAGCGATGCAGCTGTGAGGTGTCTGCCCGTGCCTGACCCTGGGTCAGCAGCAATAGCCCAGGAGGTGCTGGAATCCCTCGTAGCCTTCTGGAGGATTTTCACAGCTCTGCATTTCTGCAGTGGGACTCTTCTCCCCGCCCCTGGCAGCCCCATCCCAGAGAGCATCCCTGGCATCGTCTGAGAACAATGCACCAATGTGATTTCAATTAGGGCAATAACAAATTCATGAAGGTTCAGACCTCACCATCTGTCCAAAGGGAGCAAGGCTGTGTTTGGTTTGGGGCTTGGGGGTTTTTCCCCCTCTTCCCATCCTCCTTTCTTATGAAACATTTGAAAAAGCCATCTACATAACAGAGAGATTTAATGGGGTTTATGGCAAAAAAACAAAAGAGCAAATTAAGGCAGTTCCACTATTACATCCCAGCACATTGGAGCATTACATAATTTATCACTTAACATGTACATAATTTAGCATAATTCAACATTTAAACACATAAAACAAAGACAGAAAAACAATAGTGAAAGCTTATTAATAATACTGATTCTGCCTTTCCAGAGGAGTAATGTCTGCCTGAAATCACACTTCCACTAAAACTTCAGTTTCAAGAGTTTAGGTGCACTTTGCATTGGAAGACAAAAAGTGGATCAATATATCTGAAGCAGAATAATTGAACAGGAGGAATTTTATAGGTTGCTACATGACTGTCTCAAAATCTTTACTTCCTGTACACCTCCGTACAGGCAGTAAATTAAGATTTTAAAGCCCTTTAAATCTTGAGGGAGCCTGCCAGACACTTGCCTTGTGCTGCCAGTTTCCAGGGGAAAAGGTCAGGCATGGGCCTGCACTAACAACCAGCGCCTTACCCTGTCGATATTTCACATGTGGTAACTTCCACAACCCTACACAACCGAATTAACTGGGATGCTTTGTGGCCCTGGGCCCTCACCCAGAGAGCTGCATGTTCAGACCTCATTTCTGTCCCATCAAGGGAAGAAAATGAAGTGCCAAAACCAGGATGACGTAGGGAGTCTCAGGGCACACTTACAATGAGGGATGTAGGGAAGTGCTGAGATAGGAAGGTACATCCAAGGTAATTCCAAACACCTGGCTCCAGGTGTGTTTTGGGATGCTTTGCAGAGCCTGGGCCATTACAGAAACTGCCGGAAAAACATGTGGGAAAGGAGGAGGAGGGTGGGGGAGGAGGAAAGAGGAGGAAGATCTTTCTTCCAACATACTGAAACAATTAATTAGAGCAGATTTAATCATTTCACTCATGTTGAATGGAGTAAGTTCATGCTAAACTTGCCACGCTGAAGATAATGGAACAAGTCATGGGAAGGAAGATGTTGCTGAGTTAAAGAGGAACGAGGGAGAAAGCAGAAAAATTCTTTGCTTTAAGATACTCGTTAAGGTTATGTCATCACACTGAGATGCAGGGATGAGTAATTTATTCACATCATGGATTTTCCATCCAGATTTTTTCTAGCTTTGTCTCAGTCAATACAAAAAAAATTGTATTTCAACATCATTTTTCAAAAACATGATGATTTTCTATATTAAGAAACAGCTTTAGTATTCTAAAAACTAATACTTTTCTACATGTCAGCCAAAACTCGCTGTTTATTTCCCTTCATTGCTCAACGTCTGCAGCCTGGAAGGCACCTTTGCACACTGACACGGCTGTCTAGAAAGCAGGAATATATCAGGCAGTAGGATTCTCATAAGTTATCTGCCATCTGCAGAAAAGTAAATGGACATCACCTGTGCCCTTTCATGCCCCAAAATGATCGTTGCACACAACCACAAATGGAGATAGATTAAGAGATGAGGAAGCAGAAGGGAACAGAAATCAATTCCTCCATCTAAAAATAACTAAGACATAGGAGGATTAATCCCAACTTGTAGTTATACAATTCACTGCAAATATATGCAAAAAAAAAAATTTAAAACTATTTTAAAAAATTGAAGAGTTCTTGACTGAAAAGAGTATAAGGGAGCTTTAGCATGGCCTTCAAGTGAGTCATGACTGGGTGCAAACTGGTTTTGAAAACCTGTTTCTAGACCTGTATTTCAGCAATTTAGTAAGTCAGGGAAATCCGTTCAAATCCAGCTCCAAAATCCATCTCCCCGACAATGCAGCACTGGTGACATCCTATTTTGGATGACTGTGGGGCTGAGCACCGCAAGAGCTGCAAATTCATATTTTAAGAACATTCTTGCCTTGATTGTTCCTGGGCATTGTGGAAGGAGAAGAGTAAAAGATGGAACCATATCCTGTCCAACCATATTTGTCCACATAAATCACTGAAATCTTACCCAGACCTCGGCAGGAAGAGAAACATGGTACCTCAAATTTAAACTAATCCATCCTCTGGGGGAGCAGGAAGCTCTCGCCTCAAATATCTTTCACCAGTGCACGCACTTCTCTCTTATCCTCCTTGATGACTCCTGAAGGTAACGTTGAATTTTGGAAAAGCCTGAAGTCATAGCAATGAGAAAAGATGCTTCTAGAAAACAAATTCAAAGTTTTACCTTTACGCATTCTAATAGAATATTTCTCTCCCTCACTCTTACCATACTGAATATTAACCAGGAGGGATTGATTTGAAAATAAGAGAAAAAAAAATCTAATTTTTTTTTAATAACTTTGTGTACTGAAGTCATTGCAAGTTTTACCACCAATGTAGAGAAAGCAGAATTTGATGTTTCGAGTATATCTAAAGATATAAGTCAGAATTCAAATGATATTTCATGTTCTGGCTACTGACAACTTTTATCAGACATTTCTCATAATTCATTGCATCTACTGCCTACAAATACCTTTTGCAATGAAAAAAACTGTTTACATAAAGTTGAAGATGCTTCAGTCCACGGCACCACTTGAATAACAGTTATTTATGAAAGCCTAAGGAAGAATCTGTTTCACTACATTTTTTGTCAAGTAATGAAATTCTGATGAACAAAAAAACCTCCCAAATTTAAATTTGTGTCATATTTTTCAGGAGGTGCAGACGTTTGAGCACCTCCTGGAGTGCTCTTAGATATAGCAGGCCATGACAAGAGACCAGATCTGATACGTTGGGGGACAAGGACAATTGTATATCTTTCCAAAATATTATTGGAATTTCTTATGGGCAAAACAGACAGTCTATGGGATCAATGTCCATATTTACTAAAGGAGTTTTAGATGCTTCACAAATTCTTATTTAAACAATTTAAGCATTCTGGGTTTAAATGTAGTGGCATTCGGATTGGTCTAACAAGATACATGATGCCTCTTCCTTCTGATAAGGCCAGAAAATTGAGTTCTTCAGTAAAAAGTTTTTGCACCATTTTTAACAAAACAGAGCACACAGATATACAAAGGCATGAAACAGAACTGCTTTCTTCTCAGATCTTCTCCAAGATATTCCAAGAGTTTAGCTAAGTTCACTGCAAGACATCAGTGAAGTTTTAGGACAATTCTGCTTTTCTTTAAGGCTGTTCACACCACTGCCACCCTTCACTTAACAATACCGTTGTTTAAAAAAATTCAGATTGCCTGCAAATGTATAGAATTTGCTTATGTGGGAACATATTTCGAATGACACTCAGAGACTGGCTTTTAAGAGTGCCTGGCACTCAGAAGCTTCTGGCATAAAATTGAACATAAGTTTTTCAAAGGAAGATGAGCACTCAATACCCAGCAGTTTCTGAAAAACAAGCCAATTTGAGCCTTTCTGAAAGTCTGTCCTTGATTATGGAAACTCAGTAAGATCAGTTCTGAGAAGGGAGACTCATCACCACTCACAAAACTCTGCTGCTGGACCATATCGGGACTTGGCAAGAGCAGCCTACATTCTTCACTGTCAGCTTCAACCAGGACTAAAGGAAGACAAGCCTTTCAGTCAAGGTAAATGTTGAATTTGTAATATTTAATAAAAACACCTCATTCCTATGAACTCCCTAGCTAATAAAAAACAGCTCTGCCTTCAGCGTTAGAAGATAAAGAAGAAGAGTTTAAACTTTAAAGGGAATAACGTGGTAAATTATTACATTCAGGAATTATATCCTTAAGTGGTGCAAGCTGGCACTACTTCAACAGAGCCCTGTTGAATAACATCAGCACAGGATCTTGCCTAACCCGTTCAGCACCGACAAACGCGTGCACCCTTGTGGTACTGGCCCCAGAATATCTAAGATTTGCTTCTGCATGGACTAGTCAAGGAGAGAGACAATTCATAAATTATAGAGAACAATAAAGAAGTTTTTCTTCATTTTGTGTGGACTCCAAAAATCTATTTTCTTTTCTTGTACTTTGGTTATTTTTACTCATGGAGGCTTTGGGACAGCGGCGGTGGAAACTGAAGATGTCTGGTTAATCTGAGGTCAAATTTTGTGTAGGCAGCTGCAATCCAAGCTGCCCCACCCTGCCCTACCACTAGACTGAACTCTGACCTGCTGGGACCACCCCCTCACTCCTGCAACCACTCCAGCCACATTTCTAGTGAGTGAGCACAGGCGTTCAGCTAAAATGCCAAAATATCTATGTGTGAAAATACATGTGCACACTGTCAGGTCTCTGTGACTCTTTCGCTTGGAAAACACCCAAGACCACCAAATGCATTTGGCAGTCTGGAATCTACTGATGAACCAAGGCACTCAGCACATGTACTCTGTCCTTGGGAATGAGTTAGGTTTTTGAACTGAAGCAGTGGTTTAAGGGAAAAAGAAAACACGCACACAGAGCCACTGTCGCCCTGCAACCTCGCGCATCTACAGCAAGGCTCCCGATCCATCTCAGTCTGTAACACATGCCAAAATATTCAGCCCCCAAATACACATGTGCCATATTCACACCAGATTGCTGGGTGGTGGGCACTTCCGAAGTCAAGCCACTGATTCAGGGGCCTGAATATGGATTTAAAATTTGAATTTCCTAGGCTAAGTGGTCAGTCTGTCATTTCCCTGATACGTGGACATGGCCTTCAGGAACTTGGAAAATCCCACCCTAGAAACCTACAGTAAATTCTGGCTTCTGAACATTTACATTACTTGCATTGCTTTAACCTCTTAGTTCATGACCGAGAACAACTTCATTGATTTCAGTGCTGCAGCCCTGTACAGAGAACATCAGCTGTGGAGAGCTGACCCCCTGAACGGCTGAGCCAGAGGAAGGGCAACAGAAAGTTTTACCATCCTGATTTTACAGGTGGGAGACTGAAGCACAAGGAAGCAAAGGAGGGGCAGGAAAGATGTAAGTGATATGTTCAAGGCCACCCAGGAAGGCTGCTGCAGTGAGTGCATGAATCCACATTTCTCACTCCACCCCGTTCCCCTCCTCTCTGCACGCAAAGTCTCCACTCTCAGAGCTGCGGGAGAGTTTCTATGGGTCAATGCTACTGTGGATGGTGGTTACCAAGAGGAGGCCACGTCTTCACAGGTGCAGAAGTGTCCAAACCAGCTTGCAGCTCTTGAATCCATCCAGCAGAGAAAGGACCAGAGTATAAATGAGTGCTCACATCCTGCTCCTTAGACTCAAGGAGACAAAGCTGGCAACAGAATTCTCAGTAAGGACGACACGGAAAAATTGCAGGGAAGCATGGTCAGTGAGAATTTCCTGATCAACACCGGCTGCTGAAGACATGGGAGAAAAGGAGGCAGCCTAAATAAGCACTTTAAAAGGCCAGTTCTGATGATTTTAGGGAAAGGAGAACAGCATAGGCCAACATGAAGGCAGTACAGCTCAGAGACAGAGAATGAAGGATTTAAGTCCAACTGGGCAGATGATTCCCTGCACTAATTTTGTGCAAGTCACCTCAACCCTTCTCCTTCACTGGATTTAAACTATAAATGCCTTGAGGCAAGGCTTGTGACCACAATCTGTCTTCATTTCACACTGAGCTGTGGACAGTCACCACACTTGACTGTGGTGATAGATAGAACAGAACCTTGTTACTATTCAGATAAAAAGTTTATAATACAAGTCTGGAAGCTTTTTAAGTCCATAACAGCTTTTGTAGCATGAGAGTTGATTTAATCCCTAAACATACATTAAAGAGTCAATCACAAGAACGGGCAGAATGGGAGGGAGAAGAGTCACTGAAATACTTGCCAACTTGTGTTTCCTAAGTCTCCTCCAAACAAGAAAGACATTTGTCCCTGACTGCCAGGAGAGAGCCCAAGAATCAGATGTCCCCAATCACACACAGGTGGAGACAGGCACAGAGAACAACACCACAGGCTCTGCTGTGGAATCACTCACTCCTGGCACGAAGAGACCTGAGTGCTGGCTATGCAGGTTAACAGGGGAGACACCTTGTACATCTGTACAAGGAAATTCCAGCAGCTGTGGCATTTAGGAATCACTATTACAGGGTTTTAAAAACCGCAGGAAAAGAGCTGGCTTGATTGTCTCCCAGCTAACTGGGAACATGGCCCAGGATCCCAAATCAGAGACATCCAACCAATCTTTAGGTAACATCTGTAGTACCATTGACAGCCCAGCTGATTAACAGAGCTCCCTGTCTCTGACAAGCAGAGAGGGATCTCCTTTTAGAACACACAGACCAGTAAAGCCAAGATTAGCATAGTCTGGATTCTAGAGAATACAGAACATGATATCCACCACCAGGCTTTGGTCTAGGCACCACAGACTGCATTTGTGAGAACCAAACATTGCAGGCATTGCAGCATTTGTGTTCAGAGCAATGGTGCAGTTTTGAAGCAAATCCACCAACTGTTCCCACTGAAAATAAAGTGGTATTTGGTCATAGGTCGGACCTGATGATCTCCAAGGTCTTTTCCAACCTAGTTGATTCTGTGATTCTGGATCACATCCAGGCTTGCCTCAGTGTGGTTTAGTGTGGCACCTTCTCTCAAAGGTTTTGGACCACAGGCACTGGGATATATTCAATCCAGAGCACACACAGCTACAGAGGCTCAGCACCGACTGCTTTGATCCCCTGATACTGCACCAGATTAACCACCAACAAAGTCAAAGTCAACGCAGCTTGGAAATTACTGAGAATTAATTGCCCTGTTTATGTGCGCATTTTAATAAGAAAGAATCACCATGAGCAAAGAGATAAAAGTGAAAAGCAATCTACAGAACAATTCCTGTGGTCAGAGCAGAATGGCAATATGTGTAAACTGAAAACGTAAAATCCAAGTCACAGCACTCAAGTCTTGTCTGAACTACTATGAAAATAGTTTTCACCAAGAGGTGGTCTTTGGGCAACAGCAGAGTTCTGTCCACAAAACAGAACCTAGTTTTCCCTCTGAAAAACAGGTTCTAAATGGAAGTTTCCTCCAGAAACAAAAATTTCAATTATTTTTGTATTTTTTTTCTTCAAAAATAAATGAACCACTAGAGTCATGAAGAGTTTGAAGACAGAAGATGAACACTGAAACACAAATTTTTCATTTTACCTAGATCAAATGTCAGACTGCTTGAATTTCTGCTTTACTAACATTTCAAGTTTTTGTTCCAGCTTACTGGCAACTCAGTAAGAAAATTAACCTCTTACAGGAAGAAAGGAGAAACACTCATAGGAGAAACAGCGAGTAAGTTATCACTCCTTATAAAAGTGTCAGCTAGTTCAAAATTTGTCAGTAAGAATAAGATCCCCAGACACTTCTTTCCCCTATGTAATTGATCCAAATTCTGCAAAAAAACCCAAAATGAAATAAATGTATACCTTAATAATCACCTCAAAAATTTCCCAGGCAGCAGTTTGTTGATATCAGCCTCTTAAATAACAGTTAGTCCCACAAAAAAAAAGATAGGGAGAAATTCTGACTTTCTGCCGATGCCACAGTAATGAAGAAGGCAGAGTACAATTCAAGAAAAAAAAAATTAAAAAATCTCAGCATCAAACTCCATGCCTACACTTCAGCTAAGGAGAAGGGAGGGTGTATTGCTGCCCAGTAATCCATGATTTCACTGAATACTGTAAATACAGACAGAAAAATCCCCATTTCAAAAATCCCTGGGTACAGTACGTATGTGTAGTAGGACACAATAGCACTCCTGAGGCTTTCAGTCCAAGCTCTTCACAGGCTGTAACGAAAACCAAAGTTTTCTTCCATTGCCCAGATCAATAGACATTCCTTTAACCCACTGGCAAATAACAGACTGAGGAGAGATTCACAATGATGAATCAATTCTTTTTCCTGGCAGTTTAATGGGATTATAGGAGTGCCATGTTAGCCCCCAGAGCACTGATATGGCTCCTCTTTGTGCTGTTTACCAGCGAGAAGTTTGTATAGGTTTGGGGTAAAAACAGACACATGAGCAGTTCTAACTCTACTGAAGAGAAGAGTTACCTCTGCATTTTCAGGCTGAATGGAAACCCAGGAAAGAAACACCAAACATTAGAACACCACCAACTTGATCTGAGTTAACACAACAGGCATGGCTTTATACTGCTTTCTCAGGACAGGGAAAGAGTTTTCTCTCATGTCCCATTAATCTTTGTTGAAAGCCCAGTCTAGAGGTGACAAGGAGCAAAATGAGTAACAGTCAGCCGTATGAAGCAGAGCTTCCAGCCAAAATCTGCTTGCTTAGAGACAGATGGCAAACGCAGCCAGTGCTCAGAAACTACAGCTGCGTGCCTCAGCTCTCTCAGATCTATGTGTGTGATCATTAAAGATTTTCAAATTATCTAATAGACCAGAGTCTCCTGGAGATTTGGGTTCCCAGTCTCTTGTTTTCTTTACAGAGGACCACATTAAACTTACCCAGAACAAAGTCAAAAGAAAACAGTTCTCAAGCTTTTCCATTTAGAAGTGTTATGCACACACAAACACTCTGAGTGGGCTTGATGTTGTCCTGTGAGTGCCATTTGCTCACACTCTGCATGAGAAGGAATGGCTGGGAACAAATTACGGCAGGAAGATTGAATAGTTCCCACCGCACATCTCCAGCCTGGACACCAGTGGTGGGCATCACCCTCTTCCTTCCCCTTTTGCTCTGGAGGACAGCTCCAGCCTTCCTGGGTGCCCTGGGCCTTGGCCCATGAACATCTATTTGCCCACGCATTTGGAGAGCTCCACAGAGCCCCTGAACACGTTCCCAGCCTGCTGGGAACACAACAATTGCCGGTCAGTTCTGTTTATCCCAGCACAAGCACCAACACCTTATAAGCGAGTGTAGAACGTGTCCCTGGGCAGGGCTTGCAGGTAACAGTAACTGCACTGAGACCAGGAAAACATTTATCCTGTGCTTCCCCAGTGCTGGAGGGGATCTCTCTCATGTACTCTCCTAAATATCTTAAATATTATTTATTTTGCTCTATTAACACCTTTTTTTCCTTATATAAATGCAAGCTCCATGGTGCTAAAAGCTTGACCAGCATCCAGTTCCCAAGGCTGGGGAATCCCACCAAAGCTCTTTATTGCAACCAAGATGGCAAAACCTGGCAGTACACCAGGATAAGACTGAACATTTGCTATTAAATCTCACTGAGCATCTTAGGAAGAAATATCTCTCTGGATCAAAAAACTTTCCTCTGTCAGGGTGGGAAGTACCTATTCTGACAATGTTTAATAACAAAAACTCTAATTGTTTTATTCCAGTTTTATCCTCTTGACTTCTTATTTCAAGATATTCTTTTAATAAATCGAAGTAAACCCAGGCTTCGGCATTAGTTACACTAAACAAAGCAAGATTACTTTATTACTTTATGCAATAAAAAGCTTCAGCACTTCTGAATCAATATTTTTACTGAAATAAATGTAGCAAGAGTTAAAAAATATTCATTTGGAAAAAGAGTTTTTATTTTTAAAGTTCATATTACTCATGGTATGAAAATCACACTTCCTGCATGGATACCTGTGCTTCCATTTCATATTACTGGTTATACCTATGAGGGCTTTTTGTTTGCTTGCTTGTTTGTTTGTTTGTTTGTTTATCTTTAAGTGTATAAAATCCAATTGAAGGCTGTTGAAGGTATGTTTTTAAAATGGCTTGAGACCCTAACTTCTCTAAAAGACCACCACCAAAAGCTTGCTTCAAAACATGTTCCATGTAAAATACTACAAATAAATGCAAATAAGGAGGGAGTTTCTCTTGTTACCTGATTTGTGACCATTATTGACTCTCTTAAAGTTACTGGTATCCAGACCATAAGCCAAATTTTCTAGGCAGAAACAAATCTGAAAACAAACAAAACAGAAAGAAATAGTTCCCTTTGATACCTGGACAACCAGTTCAAACAAAAATGAATGTTCAAACAATGATATTTGGCTGTGTGAAGTCCCTGCCATCTTCTAGCCCGACAACCGAATAAACTCAGAGATATTTATATACACATGACCACAAACAGAGCAGGTCAGTGTGTCCCACACAATGAAAGTCTTGGGCGAGGAGTCCCCAGGAAAAGGTGTGTTTACTTCACAGAAACAGAACAAGTAGGTGAGATTGCAAAGCAACTTCTCTTTGGGGCTATGACTGATAAAAACTCATATGCATGCAAATGGAGGGACGACAACAACAACAAAACCCCAGCCTTTGCCAAGCTGCATTAACCTGTTTATTCAGAAAGCTCCTCCAGATCCAGAGCAGCGCACCACTCGATAGCTTTGCCCTGCAGAATTTCTGAGCCATGTAAACTACAGGCACCCTATCAGAGTGGCTTGCAAAGTAAATCACTTATATGTAAAGTTTATGCAAACAAGAAAACCAAAACAATTCATCTCATTTATTTCTCCAACCCATTATGTCAAATGCAAACAAGCAAAGATATCATTTATGTGCAGAGTACACAGCCCAATGCTGGTTTCGCACAGGAGTGACCGATTCCAGTAAATTAAATGCCCAGGGCTTCAGAGGCTTCATCTGGTCCTAATTTTCAATTCGTAGTAAAATGATATGTTTTTTTCACTTTCATTGTAGCTTGTTTTCATCTAGTTCGAGTTCCAAGACGTCCTGTTTTGCAAGCTCTGATCTGCTACATTAAAAAAAATGGACTTGAAAAATGTGCAGTAGCCGACGCAGCGGCACCGCCAAGGAAACTGAGCTGCTGCTGTCTCAGCTGACTGAAGAATCCAGGTTCCTGAGGCCGGTAAGAGTTGGGAGCAGAGCATTAGAGGTGGAGGAAAGGATTTGGCATGGGTGGAAAGGACCCAAACTGCTTCACCTTCCCAAAAGATCATGAAAGCACCACCTCCTCCCATTCTCTGCAGGACTGGACTCTCCTGTGCTGCATTTTGGCTCTTCAGGGTTTGCCTAACACTGATCAACTGCAGAGAGCCTCGGGATCTATCCCGACACGCTGCGCTCTGCCAGCGGGACAGGAGAGGACAGGAGGAGAGAAGAATGGTGTTGTCATCACCCCCAAGCCCTCCCTCTCAACCTCAGCGCATCATCCTTTACCTCTCCTAGTGCGAGCAGCCTGCAGGAATCACTGCCAGCCTGTGGAGATGAGTCCACAGCAGCAATTAGCACCGTGCAGTGCCGCACTCAGAACCCATCCCTGTGATTTGCGCAAGGACAGTTGCCCCTCTCACACCAGCGGGAAGGACAAGCCTTAGCCAGCCCTCCCAGCGGAACACCAACGGATGGTATGACCGTGTGTGCTCAGAACACAGCTGCGGCTGAAGAACAGCTGCAAGATGGAGCCTGGTGTCAGCTGCAACTCCTTCCCAAGGAGGATAAATGCATGGTGCTCAGGCTGAGCTCCGTGCTGCTCCAGGAATACTGTCACCAGTGCCAGAGGGAGATGGAGTTACACACTCACAGCACCACGTTTCACTGTGGCAGAGAACTATTCCAAGGATCGATTTGTTACCCATAAATTCAAACCACAGTTTTGCTGGTCCCATCCAGATTAAATTAGAACATTTCTAAAAGTCAATTCTGCAGATCTTTCCCTATCTCTATGCAACAGGCCAGGCACAAGGACACTCATCCAACCTTTCCCAGGAGAACTAAATTACCTCTCCTGAACACCCAATTAATGGAATGGTCTTCATTGCAATAGATGGACACAAACCCTGTGCACGTATATTTCATATGAAAGATTCCGCTAGATCAAATAGACACTATTATTCTTCAGCTTTCCCACCTCCCCCTTGGAATGAGGCAGTCTAATTTCACATCCTTGGGTCTGAAAAAATAAATAATTAAGAAAGCAGCTTGCAGCCTCGCAGTCAGACAGATTTCCCAGGGTAGGATTGTTCAGCCTCAACACTCCCATCACAGCTTTGCCTCCCACCGTTTCTAACTTTAAATCCTGCTGCCAAAACATCTCTCACTGCCCCTCCATATATCCCTAGTTTTCCTTCTTCACTTGCAAGATCACATATCTGCAGCTCTCTCAAGACCCTGCAGGACCTTTCTTGGCTGGTCTAAATCAGAAGGAACTTTTCTTATCCAAGTAACATCAATTTCAGCCTACAACAGCAGAGAATTTGGCCTCTCTCTCAGCCCCTCTAGCCCTATGTTCATTTTGTGAGCCCATGCCTCTCTTTCCCTCTAGGAATTCAGTATCAGGACTCGGATTTTCTTTATTCACTATAGACATCGAAACTGACCATGAAGTCTGAATCTAATCAGTTTCCAAGAGTCATATTTTAGGTTTTGCTTGGTTTTGTTTTATTTTCTGAATTCTGGCTACCTTTACTCTTCTCATCATCTGCCTAGATGATGGACAAGATAAACTCCACAGGAAGAATCTGGTACAATTGGCCTTTTTTGTAACTATTGCCAGGCACAAGGAGATTGGAAAGAAAACAAAAGCTGCAATATCTGTCACTAAGCATCTTCATACTGGCTCTAGAAGGATCTATATGTTTTAGGAAAGTTCTGTCTCATCTAAAGATACATCCTTCCACTTATCTACCTTAATGGGGACAACTTAATTCTTGAGGGAGCTGGGCATTTACCTCTTAAAATTAAAATCCCGATAGTTGCTGCAGGTTGACTTAATCCTGGTTTGTCTCAGCTCCTACTGCTAAGACTTTGCTGCTCATTTTAATAGTAGCTAAAAAAAGGCAAAAAAAAAAAAAAGCTTTAAGATCAGTGTGTATGAATACTGTATGTAGAAGGGAGTAGGAAAAAAAAAAAAATTACTTAAATTTCCCAAAGAATTCACAACATAGAACTGTAAGAAAGTTGTCTCATCTCTAGCAGCGCTATGCTTTAGTAATTTAGAAATATTTGCCTCAATTATTTTTTACAAGGGCTCCTCTGTACATTGGCAGGTACACCTACCTAAGGGTGCTAAGTTTTGTATTTTGAGAAGGAATGTAAGAACAGCTGCTCCATTTGTACCATGTTCTTCTTCTCTTTGCATACAATCAGATGGGTGAAAGAGACGGGGTGGGGAAGAATTCCACAACATAATCATTTGGCAACTTGTATTATTTTCTTTCAAAGGGCATTACAATACAATTCTCTCACTTGGGGAACTTCAAGAGAAGATAATTATTCTTGTCTGCCTTGTAATATATATTAAAAATGTTCAAATGTGGCTTTCCAGGGAATTCTGCCAAATATTTTTAGGCACCAGACCCAGCTTTACTTAATTTTATGTTGCCTTCTTAGTCTATTATAAAATACCCTTCCATGCAGTTTGAATTTGGTAAAAAGGCTGAAGCATACTCATTTATATTAGAAACATAAAAATCCCTCTTTCCTTGAAATAGAGATCTTTAACTCCTAATGTGACAGCCATTCAGAGGTACAGTAACTAAAATGTCTCTGCAGAGCTTAACACACATCAGTGAGCTTTTACTGCCACAAAAACCAAGCAGAAACAGAGAGGGTTGTTGGGGTTTTTTAGGAGACAACACACCAAGAACAGAAAGAAGCTTTAAACAATTTTGTTTTATAAGCACTTTATTAGTAGTATGACAGTAGCACCTTGAGACTCCAAAAAAAGACCACAGCCCAGCTGCATGAAGCATTATAAAATTTTCAAAGATGCAAATCCTAAACCTTTAGTGTTGTCCTCAGCTACAGGAAAGTATGGGATTATACTGTAGTTGGGGTAACAAAAAAAAAAAAAAGCTATTTGAGGTAATAAGAGAGTATTGTTACCTCAAATATTAGCAATAATGTTTATTATAAAGGATAAAACAATGGCTGTGGGAAAAGCAATCTGCTCCAAGGACTTTACAGCCTAGGCAAACAAGAAAGCCAAGCACAGACACACAGGCACAGCTCATGATGCGAGAGTGGAATATGTAGAGCTGGGAAAAGATAAGTTAAGTAGCAGAGAGGAAGGGATAAAACAGATAAACAAATAAATAGTACTGAGCTGGCGGTCTCAGGCCAAAGAGAAAACGGGAAACAGAGGCACGGAGGCTTGCTCTAAACCACACAGAGCAGCTCGCAGTGAGAGAAGCCTGACAACCAGATCCTCACTTTAGCATCCACCCAGTGAATTCTGGCATTTCACTGTATAAAAGTTCAAGTCTAGCCTAATATAGTCTGGGGAGAAAGGCCAGGCAACCCTCATCCTGAACTTCTGAAGAGTCAGACAAGATTTACACTGCTGATCAAGATAAAGCCCACAGTAGTTCCAGCAACTTTCTGGATATGTCACTGCCTTCCCCCCATCCTTTTAAAAATCAGCATCAGGAACTGTAGGTAATTAGCACAAAAGTCCATGTGAAATGTTGTATTTGTCTGAGTGTTTATTTTGGCTTTCTAAAGTGGGCTGGAATCCAGCTCTAGTGCTCAGCCCCACCTCGGTTATATTTGTCCTGTTACACACAACAAACTTGGAGCCACATTTAAACATGAAACACTTTGAAACTTCATTAACGCTATCTCTTTATCATTATCACACACTTTAACTCCCCTCACAACTGTCCATAAGTTCATTGGTTGACCTAACTTGTTTTAAAGAGTTTGTTACGCAGAGTAGCAACACTGTTTTACTTTTCTTAGCTTCCCTGACAATCAAAAGGAAGCCGGCCCAGACTGCAAACTGAAAATTGAAACAGCTGAGTGGACTCCTCCTACCTCCCCTCTCTTGTGTTTTCATCTTTTATGGTGGCAGGCCAGCCTGTGCCAGACAAACCAAGATTTCTTCTACTCTTCAGTCACTTGGCTCTTCTTTCCCATAGATATTCCAACAGCAGATTAATGTCAAACCATGCTGAGCCAAACACATGAATCTCTGAAGATTTCAGTCAAGCAGGAATGCTGCTGGATAGCCTTTTTTTGCTGTTAAACCAAGAGATTGCAACTGAACATGGTCTGGTGTGTGTGAGTAAAGAGGAATTCTCACCAATGTCAACTAACTCGGGTGTTTGGGAGGTCAAAATAGGGTCTCTTAAGTAGTGCCTGAATTAACACGGTTCCACAGGGAGGTGGTGTGTTCCCTATTTAGTGTGTGGACATTGGCTCCACAGTTTCAAAGCGCTGGACTTGACAAATACAAGGAAACAAACAACTGCTCCATCCCAGGAAAGCCAAGGGCCAGAGGTGCTGCTTCCCAGTGCCCCAAGGACCACGTCTGTTCCCGGCTCCCAGCATGCCCAGCACATGACTCCATGCACAGCACACATACCTGGTGGCTGGAGACAGCACACAAACAAAGCATCCAAACTCACAAGTTGGTGAGAAGCCTTCAGGATGCTCATTTAGGGCCTTGCCTCACCTAGGGAATTGCCTGGGTCAGTTTGCAACAAGCCTTACATCCCTCAAGGCAGGATCAGCAGCCTGGGGCACAAGGGCCCAAACAGACATCACTCTTTGCAGGCCCAAGGATACCAGAGAGGAATTGTGGTTCAGGAGAATGCTCCCCTTCCCACCAGCTCCAAACTCAGTGGGATCTGCTGTGTCTTGTAGAAATAACATGTTGGCATGTTCTTACCTCTGGAAGGGGTGGCAGCTCCCGCTGTGTTTCTTCCCTCATGTTTAGTCTCTAACATGGGAAGGAAAACTGTGAGACTTCCCTGACCCACTCAAAACGATGATAATCCCTTGTTCAAACACCTCAACGTCCATCACAGACACAGATGGGGGAGGAATTTCCCCTCCTCACAACAGTCACAGAGGAATAATAGAAAGGGAGAATAACGAAAAGGAAGCAAAGATGGGCAAGGTAGATAAACACAGCAGAGCAGCACGCTCCTCTGAATGCAGTTCTCTCCTAGGGTGCCTGGGGATTAAGCACTCAGGAGGCCCCTGTTGCATCTTTTTGCAGCAAGACCCCAACATTCCCTTTAAAGAAAGCAAAAATTTTTTAAACTGTCGAGCATTTCTATCAAGGCTGTTTACCTGGAATCATCTTGCACGCTGCACTGGCACAGCCAGGCAGCAGCACTGTGACCTCCCCAGCCTGCATGTAGTGTCTTTGCAGACCTGCTCCTGATGCTCCCAGGACCGGTATGAAGAGCGTAGAGATCCCACTGAGGAGTCAGGGACACTCCTCAGAGGGTCAGTCCAAACCCAGCACCTTTCCTGCCAGCATCCCAAGCTTTGGAGAAGCTATTGAAGACAACTCCTTGCAGTTCCAGACCAAGCTGACCCCAGCCTGCTGCCAGCCACTTCCCGAGGTCTGCCCTAGGCTGCCTCTTTGCAGCTCAGCCCTCCAGCCAGCACAGAACCCACAGCTTCAGTGTAAACCACACAAGGAAAAACAAACAAACAAACAAACAAGCAAGCAACATGCAAAACCACAAAATAATTGATCCCCAGCAATTCCAGACAGTGCATACAGTCTTTTAGCTTTTCTCCCCCACAAGTCAGTGAAACTACAAGACATTTTCCCTCTATTCCAGTCATGGAAACTGTAGCCTCATACAGACTCATCTTAAAAAAACTTAATTGTGCAAGAAAATATCAGGCTGAAGACTACTAAATGAGAATAAATTCTAATTTTCTTCAGGAAAAAAGGTCAGTCTATCATTAAAGTAAAGCAACACTGAGAGAAAACTGATGGAAAAGATCACATGGGGGGTTTTTTGACTAGAGACATTAGAACCCACTAGCAGCTAAACATGATTGTCTGCATGATTGACAGAAAGACATGAATTATTTGTGCCATCAGGAAGGGAGAAAAGAACTTCCAAGCTCATATAGCTCAAACTATGGAATGCAAGTCCTTGAGGAGGTCCATACTCAGCCCACAAAAACACATGACAGAACAAAATCTATAAATTCATTTCTATGCAGTCATGCAGGGGGTCTGCAAGATGGATCAAAGGTTGACAGTGGTTTGCTCTCCAAAACGTTTCGAATCCATGGCTCCAAGCAGTACAGCTTATGCTCTTCATCTACCAGCAGCTTATGTTTCTAAAAAAAATCCAAAAATTTAAATGCCAAATTACAAACTTCTCAGAAGACCTTCTTAAAGAGCTAAAGGAGAATTGGATACCAATGTTTTGCAGTTAAAAGCGTTGGCACTTTATAAAGAGAGGCCTTTTGTTAGAGACAGGAAGTTTAGTTTATTGCCTGGTGTATACAGTTCACCCACCACATTATTTTGGGCTATTTTCATTCCTCACACAGTAAAGAGGAAATTCTAAGAACGTTTCATTACTTTTCTTTCTTTGATGAACAGCAAAGGTTTGCAGTTTGCTGACCACCGTATAGCTTTGCTACTTTTGACACACTATTTCACTTCACATAGATCCTCGGGAGGATAAAACATTTGTTATTTATAAAAATCAATTGTTTCTGCCCCATTCGCTTTAAGTCCCTCTCTCACCCTCATCTTTCATTACTTCATAGAGAGAATTCCTGAATACAAAACTACGGAAAAAAATCCATAAGTTGCCTTTTTTTTTTTTTTATGTGAGCAAAACTTCAGGCTCAGAAACTACCAAGAAGCAAACTCTGAAAACTTTTCTCCTCCTTGCTGTTTCCACAGATCTTTTCCAGTTCACAATCTGTAGCAGAGGAATAAAACCACAGCTATAGTACAGCCCTATTATTTAATAGTAAGGCTGCTCTTCTGGAGAGCATTAATTTTCACCCAGATAGTGCATCTTACATACTGTTATGATTCTCTTTGAACAGCATGGTTCTATGCAGCTGAAATTATAAAGCAAAGAGCTAGGATACATGCTTGTCCATTTGCTCTCTCCCTTTTCATCAATTCACAAGGTTATCCCAAATGTTTTTATACCATTCTGGCCTAAAAGAAAAAAAAAAAGATTCCTCATAAAAGGCTTGGTTTCTAAAAAATGCTAAGCATTTAAACATTTATTTGAAACAGTTTTAGTTCCTCATTAATCTGAAGATGAAGTATTATTGATTTACAATGAGCAATTCATCCGATATCCATCAGCAGCATATAAAAACAGAGCCCGAGAATTAAGAAATGGGTGATGCCTGTTTGGCAGCAGTTTCCTGTGTCCTGCCAATGGCACAACCTGTCCAACTGGATGGAAAACAGCCCTGCTCTTTCTGTGTGTGTTCTGCATGCTTGAATGTATATGTCCCACGGATCATAGGCTAACCTACATTTATTTTTATATTACAGGATCGGCAAGTATATATTAGATCAAGGCTTTGGGGACTTTACATATTGCTTAACCTCAGTCACCCAGGCTCTTAGTCACTGCAGCGAGGAGCACGGTAAAAATAGATAAATTGCACAGATAGATTGACACAGAGACGTACACACATCTGTGCACATAGACATACATATCCCCAGGGCCTGATGGAACAACTCCAGTGCAGCACAGTGAGCTTTGGATCAGGCCCAGCACAGCTATATGGTACAGACTAACTGCCTCTGATCTTTGAAACCAGTTTTAAAAGGCTTATACAGGGGGTGAGCCTACATTCTGGGACTCTGGTTTTCCACCAGTGGAACTCTATTGGCTTTAGTGGCGCGCAAAACCAATGTAATGAAGTGGAGAATTATGCTCACATTATGCTTTTTAAGTAGCTTATTAGCCTGCATATTACACCCTTTTTAGTGAGTTGGCAGCTGTGCAAAGGACTCTAAGGACCTAATCCACTGAAGCTGATACGAGTCTTCCCACCAGCTTTGGGTGAGGACCCTAAATCATTCTGAAAATTCTGGGGAGAGATATTATAAAGTAGCACAGTAAAGGTAAAAGGGTGTTAATGAAAGTCCCTTGAGGAGGTCATGGCCTTTATTAGTTCGGAGGAGCTTTCCACAAACAAAAAGAGTTTAAAAAAAGTTTCACAGTGGTCCAAATGTGATTTTTCTTCCTTGTAACCATTTAAACAAATTAACAAAACCCATTCCCATCTCAGGATGGGAAAAAAAAAATCTCTGTTAGTCTAAATAGATTTGTTTATACCTTGTACCATGCAGTGATTGTATGGGGTGGGAGTGGAAGGTAGAGAAAAACATGTCTGTGCCGCCCCCACCTCCATTGCTGCGTGTTTGGCCCTCAGGGGGAATTTCTTGCCAGTGTTGCTTGATCTTAACTCTTCCCTCTTGCTCCTTTCAAGGCTGCCTACCTCTCAGGAGTGCCAGAGTCACATCTCTCAGCCTTTAGGGCTGCACCTGCTTTTCCACTCTCTGCTGCCATTGGCCTTGCATGTCTCCCCTGGCAGCCTCCTGTCATACCCAGCCCTATGCCTGCCCTGGTTTCCCACACACATGCACTTAATGAGCAGGTACAGTAATTGCTTTCATAACATTTTTCCCACAGTGACATTTCTTACTTTGCTCAGGCAAGGTTTAGTGCTATCATGCCAGTTCCTCGAGCCCTGTCTGAGCCCAGGCTCCCTCAGCACTATTAGTAACTCCTGTGGAGATGAGCAGAGAGAGCTGGGGTGGTTCAGCCTGGAGAAGAGAAGGCTCTGGGGAGACCCTAGAGCACCTTCCAGTACTAAAGGAGGACTTAAGGAAAAGAGGGAGAGCAACTTTTTACATTTGCTGATAGTGACAGGACAAGGAGAGATAGTATTAAACTAAAAGTGGAGAGATTTAGATTAGATGTTAGGAAGAAATACTTCATGGTAAGGGTGCTGAGGCACCGCCACAGATTTCCAGAGAAGCTGTGGATGCCACATCCCTGGAAGTTTCCAAGGCCAGATTGGATGGAGCTTTGAGCAACCTGGTCTAGTGGAAAGTGTCCCTGTACATGGCAGGGGTGTTGGAATAAGATTATCTTTAGGGTCCTCTCCATCCCAAACCATTCCATGATTCTGTGACTTAACAAATCCCTGGGCTTTTTCCAAGGAACATCTCCCGGAGCCTCAGCTACAAAGGCCTGGGAACTACCACAGTTTGGGTGCAAACCCCAGCTCCTGTACCATCTCCCACCACCTCTTTGTCCCCCAGCTTTTGCAGAATGGGAATTAATAACAGAACTTTGCATGGGAGCAAATGCATCAAAGATACGTGATGGCCAATGCTCAAGTCTACCCAAAACAGTTAAAATACAAAAGAGCGTAACCAACAGCTTTCTGAAATTGTCAGTCCTTGGCCGGGAGTTCGAAATAAGTCCTTCAAAAAGAGATGGGCCAGGTTCCATTCATCTGATGTGTCAAGATCAATGTGGAGGCCACGGGGAAGCTATGGATTTCAAACAGGATCTGCCCAGAGCCTCTAAGCCATGAGGTACAATGGTAACTGAACAGATGACTTTGCAAAGGACCTGAAGTTTCAGTGCGGTTGACCTGGCCCTTCCCTTCCGGCAGAGGGTCGGGGCCCTCAGTTACTGGGAGGTGGCCGGCCACCACCAGAGGAACAGCTTGCCAGGGTATTTCCTGAGCTAACAGCAGCTAGTGAGAAGCATAAACAGCTCTTGGAGTAATGCAACCTAAAGCAGGGGGCAAGCAACCTCCAGCTTGGATCTCTGCCCCTCACTGCTCTCCACACCTGAAACTAAACCTACCTCAAGTGATTACACTTGCTACAATTTTCCTCCTGAAAGCTGGATAGGTTTTTGCTGAAAATCCCCTTTTTTCTCAGATACTTCTAATTTTCCATTTTTCCTATTACATATTTTTTTAATGACCTTACACATTATTTTTTTTCAAACAATTGAGTCTTAATCTGCTATTCCATTGTCATACCTCAGTGACTCAGAATAATTTGCAAATGTTTAACATTTTTACTGCATGATTTTGAATAGAGATTAATAGAAAGAATATAACTATCCAAATTCTTTTTTTCAGAATATTTATTGGATTCACCAGAGGAAAATATTTTCAAAATTAGAAGATCTAATCCAGAAATGCCAAGATATTTCCTTTAGCCATACTTATGAAAAAAACCAAAGTAATAAAATTTCAATGCATTTTCATTTCAAAATACTACCTTTTGTTTCAAAATATTCTTAAAACAAAAAGAAAGTGCAGGGTAAAATCATACTTTAATCCAAAATATATATTCCACTTCATGCCAAAATATGGATGTAATTTGGGAGGTTCGCATATTCTTGAAAGACATGGAAAATGTCTGCTTCAGTTCCTGCTCAATCAAATTATTTTCTAATACTTTGGTTCAGTTAGCAAAATATGAAGCAGAGAGATGTCCATTCCTTCATGTCTAAAAAAAGAGATTTATGTCCCCAGAAAGTGATGATCCATAAGCAGCAGCCTTATGGTTGCTGGAGCAATGAGGGAATTGCACATGACTGACATGTTCTGACAGCAAACACTGGAAGTGTGTTCTTTTTTATGTGACACTGAGATAAGTAAATCAATACTTATTTCTATCTATAAGAGTCCATGCTTTTTTCGCGTCACCTATGCCACCTAAATCATTGACCACATGCCCATTTGTTAAATGAAGATACACTGAGAGGTGGAGAATTTTCTCTCTGTTGGACTAAAAAAAAAGTGACTAAGCCCACATAATAAAATACCCATGCATTAGTATCAAAACGCTTAACAAAACCCTCCACACTTCTCAAACTGATGTGCTGAAAATCAGAAAAAAAACATTTTCCTCAGAATGCCAGAGGTTCAGTAGTGGTGTTTTCTTGATGAATTTCCAGGAGTGCAAAACTCATGAGGGCTTTCATTAGGAAAAGAAAAATAAAATGTCCAAGAAATATTTTTTGATAATATTTCTTACATGTTTGCAACTTCAGGACTCTCTGGAACAATTTTTAGGTGAAATTTATCTTAATGAAGATGTTCCTACACAAGCTTTTATACCTCAGCACCTGAGTCCTTCTCCTTCCAGGCACATGTCACTCTTCACATGATGAAAAGAAAGGGATAACCATGCTTAGCTGTACCGGTAACACGTGAAGCAATTGGTGAATGAAAGCCTTGTGCTCCTGATTTGGTATTATTTTGAATCAACTGCTGCCATTACTCACTCACCCAATAATAACATTGCAGCAGAGGCTTAGTGAAGACAAGAGGAAGGCATTCAGCATTGAAAAGGTGAGTCTGAAACGCTGCCAGCCCTCACTGAATTTTCTTGAGTTAATGACATAGAACACACCACGACATGTCTCGACCGCGCCACGGACAACTTTCCATGGACAAACATCCAGTCGGCGTCACCAGACCCCAGGCCCTGCGTCACCCCTGAGAATGCAGATTGCTCACATCCATGAGGGATTTAGGCTTCACTCAGCACAGGGCCTGGAGACCCTGGCAATGCAAGACGTAATATGGACGTGAAGCCATTAAAAGCCAGCACTAAGCGCAATTAGCACACTGGCGTTTGAGGTGTTACTGGGATGGAGGAGCAGAATTTTCCAGCTGGGGTGGGAAGGAAACACATTGTGCTAACACAGCTGTGTTTTAACTATGAAAATGCTGGGGTTCCTCGAAAATGACCCCTGGACAGTGCTGCTGCAGCAGGGGGAAGTTTATTGCAATGCAAAATTTAAACTGGAAGGATAATTACAAAGCCCAGGCCCAGAGGTCAGATTAGGCTGTTTTCACAAAAAAAGGATTATGCTTTTTTCTAGATCCAAGGTTTGGCATCCAATCATTACTTCTGAAATTATTATGAAGCATGAACCTACAGGCCAAACACAAGACCCAGTGTGGGTATCCCTACCATTTCTATCAGACTTTTCAAAGCAAATCAAAATGAAAAACTGGCTGAAAATAATCTGTGGCAGAGTTATATACTGCATCCACCAGTTCAGCTCTGATGTTTGATTTTCATCTATTGAATCAGTCCAGACTTTTGTTTCAAGGTGCATTTCCCAGTGGTAAGGCATTGCTTCAAAGGTGGCTTAGGGAGTTGAATGGTCTCTTTGCTTCTGAATGCTGCAGTGTCCTGTCCTTAGCCCTGCTAAGAACTGCCTTCCCATTAGGCAGTGTACTATGGAGCAAAACCCTCCTTCTTTCTCTGCACACTGCTGCTCCGTCGGCTACTAAATCCATCTTCCATCACAGTAAGTAAAAAGAGATTCTGCGACAAACTTGTCCTAAGACAAACATAAAACAGGCTTGAGTTATCATAAAATTAAACCCCTAACACCCGCTTAATCCTTGAGCTCAGAAATACAATCAGAAGCGGAAACTGAAATTATTTTCACATTGACCAGTACTGAAGCAAAAAACAACCTCTGCTGTTTTGTTTTTGTTCTGAACCGAGTAACCTGAAGATGTGTTAGTTCTTTTGCAATGTACCAGTAGGATATTGGGCACTGTGTGACACAGAATATGCGTTCCCTGCTGTTGGTCTTATCTAGCATCCACTTTGTTTCTGCTAGCTCATTCCTTTCTCACAGGGGTCGCCAAAGAAGTGGTACTTGAGCAGGATTCAGCAGCTGTGGACTCTGGACTTGGGAACGCATTCCCATTCAATTACACTGCAAGTTGAGAGCCTGAGTGACCCAGTTTGCTTTTGGTGTTCTCAGTGAGTCTGCCAGAATATTTCCACACTCTCACATTCACCTGAAATTCCAAAATGGCTCTCAAAGTTGCAGGCACTGGCAGCAGTGGATGCCTGGCTGTCCAGCCTGAGGTGAGCAAGGCTTTTCCCCATGCCACGGTGTCCCCTCAGCTCTTTGAGAGGCTCCAGCTCTCCCTGACAATGTTATGTTCATCCCACTGGGCCAAAACATGGGTAGTGAAGTGCTCTAGGTTGTCCTACGTGAGGACCAATGGTCTGATCCTCCCAGAACATTTCAAATTTTGTTGTTTTTATTAAAATGAACAGTTCCAGGCCTGAAAGCCAAGCAGTCTACTCACTATTCTATGTAATTCTCTTATTTCTTGACTAAAATAATCTGTAAGTCCCCCAATACACTAATTTTGCCCTCAGTCAGTGTTTTTTCCTTGTTTAGACTTATTTTGAAGACATCATAGATTTGACATAGCAAATAGTGCTTTACTTCAAATATTCTGGATAGAAGTATGTCTCAGCAAGGCAGTTTTCCCTTAACAGGAAAAACTTGAGAAACATTTTTTTTCTTTCTGTGACGTTAATCATTAAATTTCAAAAATGGAACAGACTAAGCAGATTCTTGTTCGGTGGTGGCTATCCTTTTCGTGATCTGTGGTATTTTACACCATCTATTCTTCCTCCCTGCCGAAAACATCCTTTACTTGGAAGACTTCCGACGTGGTGCTTTTTCCATCTTACACTAGCTGCTCGCCTTTTGGACAATCAGGGCAAACAGTAAATATTTGCAGCTTTGAACAAGCATCTGGGGAGTAGTCACTACAACTGTCTGAATTACCACGAATTGATTGGCAATCAATTTACCTGAGGGAAAACTATCTAGCATAGAGTAGCTGAAGAGGAAGAGCTGAACTCCCTAATGGCCCCAAGTGGTTTAGTAGTCAACAATCGCAACCACTCAGGAAAACAATGGGAATTAGACCTGCTCCGTCTGCTAAAACCGATTTGGCACCTCTTAAAGAACTGGGCTTTAAACGTCTTTAAAATGCCTGTGACAATTTCAGATAT
The DNA here is from genome assembly GCA_013398955.1 of Callaeas wilsoni. Lineage (NCBI taxonomy): Eukaryota > Metazoa > Chordata > Aves > Passeriformes > Callaeidae > Callaeas > Callaeas wilsoni. The sequence goes on along the minus strand of VWPU01001876.1, from coordinate 73,578 downwards.
TCTGATAGAGACATTTTTGAAAAGATGCGTCAGTTGTTCTGTTGGGAGAGTTGCTCATGACACCGAGATCACAGGTTTCTGAGTCAGGCCTATGCACATGCAATAACGCTCTTCACCGGAAGCGCGGCACTGATGTGTGCAGATACAGCCAGATATAGATGCAGACAAATGATGGCATGGGATGGCACAAAGGCTTCCTTGGCAAGGGTTTGGGAAAGCTGAATTGCTCACAATTAGTGAGTTATGCAAAATGTCCTCAAGGAGTGATGATGCTTTGTATTTCAGAAAAAATGTTTATACGCTTACTTCAGACTTCTATTCTTCCCCTCACTCTGCTTTTTAAGCCGAACAGAGACTTGGCAGATAAGAAATTAGGTTCTAACTCTTTCTACTATAATCTCAGGCCTTGCAACTCCAGCAAACTCCTCAAGCAACATCAGCAAATTGCTTAATTTTATGTTGGTTTTTTTTTTTTTTTTTAACTAAAAATAAATTTTGGAATTAAAGGTACAATTCAGTGGTCAGAGTATGAAGAGATGATTCCAGGAATAGGAAGTGCTCTGTGGAAGAAAAGGAATTGAAGAGTGGAGAATTCTCTCCTAAGACAGTTGCTGGAAAATCTAACATGCTCAGTGCCATTGAAATTATCACAAACTTATTTCCAATGCTGAAAAATCAAACACTTGCCAAAGTTTTAATAGACTTGCAGGAGATTAAGAATAATTACAGCTGTATTGTTAAGGGGGCTCCACTTAAGTGCAATCAATTTGATTAGTTTATGTTTTAACCTCACCATCATTTTACCATCAGTTTTTATGTCCTGCAGATTCTAGATGCTGATAGATCATCTCAGCTCCCCATTTTTTCCATTACCAAGGCTTCATTATGCACGTTAAGCATGTTTCCATTTGCCTGAGGTACACCAGGGGCAGGGAAGCATTTTTCAAAGATAACTCATTTAATATTAAATGTCAAAATATTACTCACTTCTTTAGCAAGATCATGCAGCTGCAACCTGGAGAATTAATTCGGGATGGTGTCTCTGTGGAGTTCAGGGCGTTGGTCTAATCATACCTTTAGCTAAACAAAAAATCATTGACTTACCCAGAATTTAAAACATTGTATGGAACTGACTAAAGGGCAATAATGAACAGCTAAACGTATGAAGGAAGTGGTTTATAAGCCAGAAATGCTGTGATTAATTATGGATAAAACAGCCAGGGGAAACTTCTCATTACACAAAGTAATGAAATAAGTCCATTAGCATGATAACAAAAAAAGTGGAAATGGCTGTAGGCTTTGTTTTGAAGATTATCACCATAGCATTTCCCTTCTGCAGAAGCAATCAAGAACCCATTGAAGAAAAGAATCATGAATACCCCCCACTTCACAGACAGAAAATCGATGCAGGGGGAAAAGACAGGCTGTTTATACAACACTAGCTTCCTGTGTTTCATTGGAGGCAATTCCTGATTTACATTCACGTAAAGCAGCTTCCAGACAGCCCTCAAATGACATGTCCAAGGATCTGTGTCAACAGAGGGAACTGTCACCTGATCCTCTCCATCTCATCCCTGAGAATATGCAGCAAAGGCTTCTTCTTCACTGGAAGACTGAAATGATCATCTAAGTTCCAAGAAGAAGGGTTTCCCATGCCTGCACAGGTAATTGTTCCAGGAGCAACAGATATCCACCCCTGAGCTGTGCATTTGTCAAAAGAATCAAAAAGAGATGATAACTGATCAGTCCTTATGTGGACTTCACTGGTTTTTTTGCTATTTAGGGTATAAGGCTTGAGTGTCTGGGGTTTATTTTTAAGTTTTTCATTATGTGTTTAGCTAATTCCTTCCTTTTATAGAGTATCGAAAGAGGAAACAAATCTTTCAGGGTGCTTGTTTGGGTCTTTTTGACTCACAATCTTTTAGGGACTTTCTACACATAAAAACTATTTCACAGAAAAGACAGGATGAACTTTAAATACATTTTAGTGAACAAAAGTGTATACAGATACTTTGATTTTGTATTAAAAATGTCCAAACTGGATGTCAGTCAGAAGCAGTAATACTTCTTCCAAATTACATCCTATCTTACCTTGAAAAGTTCTGAAAATCCTTAAACCCAAACTAACCAAGCTCTCCACACTGCAGTGTGTCAATACAATTTGTAGTAGTCAAAACACAGTCAATCTTTACTGACTCGCTCCAGCTCATTCACTACAGAAGACATATGAAACTAGTTTTGCTGAAAAAGTAATGAAAAGGAGATAAATTGAGTTATTCCATGTTTCTCAAAAGTGGTATTTGAATGTGATAACAGCCTCTCTTTTGCTTGTAAAACAAGGTAAAGCCAAATTACTCTTTAAAATTATATGCCAATCTGAAAGCCAAAGAATTTTAGTCCCTCTGTTTAGTTATCTTATTTAGCAAAACAGTTAAAGTCAGCCAGGCTTATTCACAGGAACTAAAGTTTCTTCTGGAAAGCCAACACTTGCAGTATGGCTTTTTTAAATGTTCCCTTCAATCTTCCCTGCAAGTGTCTCCTACCAGATCACCTTTCTACATGGGTCTAAAACCCCGAGATTTCCTCTCAGGAGCTGTATTTTGAAAATTGCTGCCTTTGAGCCATCAAGTAATTTTTGGTGCCCCAAACCAGTCTTCAACACATTATTTGGAGTTCCCATGTATTTTTTTCTTTGACCCTCTGCCTGCAAAGTAAAATAGACACCTCAAGAAGGCTCTTGAGGTTTGCTCTACAGCTCCCCTCTAGCATTGGATATAGGCCAGACTACTTAGGTGGGGCCTTATAACCCCAGGATGAACCAAGATAAATCTGTGGCACTAGCAAGAAGCTGAGAATGCAACACTTGCTTCCATTTCAGAAATTGGCAAACAAAAATAAAAATGGCTTTCTTGTGGCTCCATGCAAATCCGAGATCTGAAGCTGTACCTAATAACTGCCCGGTCTCAGCTGCTGTTACTGCACAGTCCTACATGATAAGGTCCTTAGACAGCACAATAATGGCTACAGTAGAAATACACCGCTTTTCCTACAAAAATCATAACCTTTGGGTTGGACATCGTGGACATCATACATGTCGGCATAATCATTTGCATACAAGGGATGAGTTTCCTGCTTTTGACAGGTCTCTGTTTTCTCTTTCACCACCATTTGGCTCTCATGAACATTGCCATTAGATGCTCCAAGCCAATAAAAGTTCTTTTAGTGAAAATGTTCAATTTCCAGAGAATCCTTTTCCCTACTACACATTAATGATGAAATACAGAGACTCCTCTAGTTCCTCTGTAAAGACTAGGAAAGGAAATTGAGCAGAGGAGAACTGCTCTTAACACAGCAGAAATATTTCCCCACTCTCCTTTCTTCTGTCCAACTGGCAATGTTCTCATTTATGTCCAGTCCACAGATGCTTCTATAAGAACTGATTGCAAAATCCCTTAAGTTGAGACATATCTGTTTAACTTTAGTAATAAAATTAACATACTTTGGGGACAGGCACATAGAAAAAATGTTTGGTCTGAAGGGCTGGCTACGGAGCTGTGGGTGTATAATCAGTCCAGCTTTCCAGGAAAAAAAGCTACATTTCCCAAAAGCCAACACAATCAAAACAGATTTTCCCTTTGAAATGGTTCAGTACTTCTTTATGCTGATCTTTCACACAGTTTTGCAGGTCATATAAGGAGTGGAGAAAACACAACTCTTTACTAGTTCCAACACTGTTAGGTGGCTGCTCATGCTGGCACTGCTCTTCTGGCTGACAAGGAATATCACCACACCCTAGAAAATGCATTACACAGTACAATGATTATGCATGTTAAAGAAAGAATCATTGCTGCAGGAAAAAGTAAGTCTTAATTAGAGACGAGCAAATAAATTCATAATAGCGTCTCTCTCTTTAAACTTTCACATAGTGTTTGTTTCCAATTTTTAATGCATCTTTCTCATCAGGATGGGGAAATTTCTAAGTTTCTCTGACAAACACTTCTTTGCAGTACCTCACCTTACTTCACCAGTAGCTGGCAATGACCAGAATTTCCTGCGACAGTGTTTCCAGAGTGAATTATTTAAGAACAGTTTGGTTGCCCCATAGGGTTTGACCCAATCTGCTTGGCGCCGTGTGTTGTCTCTTAGAGGGGTCAGCATCAAATCTTCCTGAGGAACTGATAAAGTCTCAGTTGCTGCCACATGAAGCAGTTTAATTCCCACAAAGGACTCATCCTTGTCTTTACAGTCAGATATGTCCTGTTAAGCCTGGAAGTTCAGTACTCTTTCTCTAATGTTGTCATGATCCATTCTAATTTTAGAGATCCTCTTTGTCCATATAGATGAGCAATCTGCGTTCGAGCTGAAAACTCCACATGTGGAATATTAAAATCAAATAGATGTACTGGCTGGATTTTAGTTCCAAATTTTAGTTTAAAAATTTTAATTTAAAAGCTAAAATTTTTATTTTTATTTGCTTCTGATAAATATTTTCCCTGGGAAACTCCAGGTGCTAAATATTGTCAGAACCCAAATACAAATGAATTGTGGATACTACTCAACTCAAACTCAGTTTTGCACATGTAAACTAGTTTTTAATAAATTTCTTTCCCTTTTCTACTGATTGCCTAATAACACCATGTTTTTGTTGTATTTATTGGGCTTTTTGATTGATACCTTTCACCATTTCACACTTCATGACAAATCTGACTACTGTATTTTGACGAGGTGGCTCCACTGAGAATTTAGAGCTTAAAAAATAGGATTTTTTTTCCAGATACCATTTTGTTTAATCAAGAATTAACATGACTTTCCAGCTTTCATCAATTTGATGCTGTACACACCTTCCTAAAGACTTTTTCTAGGTTAATGAACATGTGGTTTGGCCTGAAGTACTGTGATACTCTGATTGTGTTTTTTGACGTGCCTTTAGTTTTCTATCATGTGTTGCACAAGCCTCTTCTAATGTAAGGGCTCTTGCAGTCACAAAGATTGATAATTTAAGATGATAAAACAATCGCTGGGATAAGAATACCAGCTTTATATTTTGCGTATCTTAATAAAACTTGAGCATTTAAAGTAGAAATTTACACTGCAGAAGATAAACTCTCCTTCAAATTCCATTACACAAATCATAGTTGTTTATTACCCACAAAAGTGTAGTGCAGAGATCTTTTTTTTTGTAAGAGATTTAAGAAATTTCTGACACTTCCAATCCTTTTAATTAAAACTGTTCCTATGACTCATTGAAGTCACTTTAAAATGTAGACGTATATCAAACTAGGTTGTGGGTGTGCACTGATACTGTGATTTACTCTCAATTGCTGGCCAGACTTATCAGTTAAAACAATTTAAAACATATGGGAGTTTTGTGTTTCTCAACCACAGACTAAGAGGCAAAAGCAAAATGGATTTAACCCCTCCAGTTTGAGAGTTGCGTGGGATTTAGCCACACAGCTCTCATTAAAGTCAGCAGAAGTTCAGTTCCATGGGTGTGGCGTGGCACCCTTCCACCTAACTCCTGTAAAGCTGGAGGCTTTGTTTGTCTGAGGGGGCAGGATGGCGGGCAAAAATACCTTATCTACTGGGGTCACTGCCCTTGTGCTGACTTCAGCGGAGCGTCTGACCGGACACCTCGGCCAGCTACAAGAAGCTCCCAGAAGCTGGACAAGCCTGTGGGCCAGTATCCAAACGGTGATTTCTGACTGAAAATATGGAGCAAGCAGAGTTTACGCTACTTTGGAGTATTCCACTGCTTGTGCCTATCCTCAATAGCAGGACACCTGTGACACGTGAAACTTGTGAGAGATCAATAGCAGCAGAAATGCAAAGGCTCAGATGAACTTCTTGAGGTTATTAACATAGTGCTGGCAAAACACAGGAATTGCTGAGACCATTTAGTTGGCCAGCTTGGCCATAACAGCTGCTATGTTTATGCTCTGTAACAGATCTGCTCCTTCTTTACATTTGAATGCAACTCAAGGTGTTGGTTGTTGCTTCTTAAAAGCCACAGATGGAATCCTGGGCCCATGAAAGAACATGGGAATGCTGCCATGGAAGACTTCAGCCCACATGTGGTGGTGAAGATTCCTAAAACAAACTTTCCTAGAGGGCAAAGACATTTTGAACCGTTTAAAAGGCTTGCAGCAATGTTTCAACTTGTCCCAAGCTCTATTGCCTTTTGCATATTTTCTCAGTTTTGAAGAGAGTTTGGGAAAGACTTCCAGGAACTGATATGCAAAACAGGCTCTGACTCCTTCATTTCAGCATCTCCAGCAGTTCCTGCTGAGTTATCGGAGCACAGTTCTGGGCTCTGCCTCAAATCCTCTCTGTGACCTGGGGTAAAGTTGCTTATTCTCTCTCTTCCTTAGTTTTCCAATCTTGAAGCCCAGCTGATAATGCTTCCTTTCTTCTGTGTCGTGTCCTGTCCACAGAGACCATCAGCTCCAAGAGAGGGTCTCTGCCACAAGGCAGTGTTTGTTCCATGCCTACAGCACAGGGCTGGGATCCCACTGAAGGCTCTGGGGGTACCGGGCTCCAGGCCAAGATTCGGATAAGCTTGGCTTTTGGTTCAAACAAAGGTTCTCTCTCCTTGCAGGCCATCACATTCATTTATTTTGCCCTGTGGTGAAGTTAACGCTCCATCTGTGATGTCACAGTTGTTCCCATGACAACAGGTTTATGACTTCAATGTAAAGTCAAATGGAAGGAGAAGCTCGGGGAGATGAAGGAAAGCTCTTATTCAAATCAGAAACATCTGATACAATAACAGAGAAGAGAAATGGTCAAGAAGGTACATTTATTTTATTGTTATACACGTCTGTGGTTTCTTCTTCAGTTTTCAACAATGTGTACTTCTTCCATCACGTTTTAATAGCTACTCTTCCACTTATGTTTCTTCAGTTAAAGATGTCTTCTTTCTTCTCTTAAATAAAAAAGTAAATTTAATATCATTTTTTTAACTAGTTAATGAATGTCTTTGCCTTTTTTCAATTAGGTTTAATTTAATAGGAGTAAATTTGGGCTTCAGTGTAGTCTTCCTTCTGATGCCAAATATGAAAGATGCTATTTCTGAACAAACAGGGGAACTGTTAAAACTGTGGCTTTCCATACTTAGCAGAGTAGGCTTTCAAAGAAGAAAATATAAAAAAAAAACCACATCAAAGATTTTTGAAGCATGGATTTAAAAAAAAAAATATGCAAGAAGGCAAAGCTATTATGGAATAGATATAAGTATTGGGCAGGGTAATGTGCACACTCAGAAGCTTTTCATTCCATGTTTTTTCTTTGTTTGCTGTTTGCTTTTTCCTTGAACATCAATCTACTTAAACACAAATGTCTCCCCATGGATTAAGGTGCCACCAAGGTACAGACCACAAGGTGCCATTGATATGGCCCAGTGTTTGTCCAGCGTGGGAACTTTCATAAGAGCTATCCCTCCTGTAGTCTCAGTAAGAATTCCCAGGAGCATCTAAAGGTGGAGATGATGCCTGAAGAAAGCCTGTGAAGTTACCCTCCACCCTTGTTAGCAAGTCTAAACACAAAGCAGTCAACTTAAAGACCCTGAGAGCCACATTAAAAAAGAGGATGGATAGCAACGTTGAAGTTACACATTGCAGTTTGCTTCACTGAAATTACTGGATAATGTTTGGCAATAATGAAACCTTTAAAGTTTCAGTTGAAAAGTGTTCAGGTAGCTCCTGTGCAACCCAAACTGACTGGATTTAGCATGTTATGTCTCCACTTGGTTCACAGATAGTTGATTGAACTAGTTAATTAAGACTGGAATTTTCAAAGAAGCCACAGGAATTAGGTAACCAAATTCAATGAGATTTGGGTACTTAACTCCCTTAGACTCCTTTGAAAAGGCCAGCTATAAATGTTCTCCTCTTTAGTTGCAATTATTTGTACTTGCAGGATTATGAGTGCAGCTGTTTATAAATGCAGAACTGAGGTTGCAAAAGCAGACATGGCATGAGAACAGAGATCTGTCCATGCATAGCACAGTACACAAATGTATACAAGCAGTGGCCATGCATTTAAACCATCCTTAAAGTGAAAATACCAGTAGAGCTAGTAATAACTCTGAAGCCAGTGAGCGCTTCTTAAGCTTACCTAATTAAAATCACCTAGATATACACTCTCAAATATACATGTGCACAAACTTATAATATATATATGTACATATACATATGCACATATAAAATATATGCATGTCTATAAAGAGCCAGATGTGAACATGGGTGCAGACAGTTGTTTGTTTCTGTGTGCAATTTTTTCTTTGCAAAACAGTAAATTGTAATAGTATTTGTTCCTGGGAAAAGGGGCGGCTCATCTGCTGGGGCCATGTCCATGATCTTATCCAAGCACATGAGGAAACGCCTTTCTGAACAGGTATAATACAGGCACGATGGAGGCAACTCTTATTTAAGCAACACAGGAGGAAGCAGAAGTATCAACTGGAACAGTAACCACCTGATTAAGAAGTAAAAATAACAACCTACAAATACTATAACAGAACAACCCTTTAATCAACAAAAGCGGTCACCTTGTCATTGTACCTGACTGCAAGGCCAAAGGGCAAAACCAAGGGCTGTTTGATAAAGGCTCAGGGTGTTAATAACCAAAATACGGCACAGCCAACCCATACACCCTTGGTGCTGGCTCCCACTAAAGCCATTGGAGCTACCCGGTGGCATTTTGAGGTGAGCAGGTAGACCTCGAGCTTGCTGAAGAGAATGACACAATGTGGGATTGCTTTTCCTGAACACAGCCCAGGGTTTTCATCCCATGGCTGCAGCTTCCCTCCAAGGCCACTGCCGTCACCATTGCTGCCGAAGGGAAAGTCCATTTGGCCTAAATGAGACAGATGAACTTCTTATCCAGCAAAACACCCTCAGACAGAGGTAACCTCAGGCCTACAAATGATGCTGGGACTACTCACAAGCTCAAACATGCACATGGGCTTAGGCCCTTTCTAATGAAGGGAGTCTCAAAAAGGAAGACATATCCTGAGACCAAAAAAGTGGGAATGAAGAGCACCCAGCCAGATCCTATTCATTAGTGGAGAGCAATTGTTTTTCTGCTAAAAGTTGCCAGGACTTTATTTCCATGTGTTCACAGCAAGACCGTTGGCCCATAAACAAATTCAGAATAGACAGAAGATCAATTTCTTCGTGTAAGGAGGGTCGGTGACTTTCCATTATAGTGAGTCACTGAGTTCTCCAAACCCTTAAGGTGTAGTAGAGCAAATAAAAACGTGGTTAGCTGAGGAATGCAAACAGATATACAGCACATATAGAACTTTAACTTCACTCCAGCATCCATATGTGGCCATAAAATACGGCCTCTTAAATGTTAAATGTATAGATTTCCCTCTGCAACAAAGGCATAAAATATTTCACTCCCAAACAAGTATTTGAGCATAAGAACATGATCTTTCACTTCATCTAGGACTACCCACCCAGTAAACCAAGCTGTATTCTTTCTGGGTGGCTCAGAGAATAGCATATTACAGTGGAAACACCCATTTATTTCATTTACTGCCATTTATAATATTTTCCACTATTTGCAGATAATGAATTCATCCACTTTTTGCCAAGATTATGCAGCCTGTTTTATAGCCAAAATTATCCAGAATCCTTCTAAAAATGTGTTACCCTTCATTTTCCATGATTGCTTAGTGGTTCTCTTGGAGCAGGACCAAGATCAACCATATTAACAATGCACAGCAATAACTGAACTGTCATGCTCCTACTCTCCTAGCAGCAGGAAGAGTGCCATCGAGCTGGTCCCTGAAGTACGCGCAGCTCCAGAGCATAACTGTTCAGGTTAATTAAAGCCATTAGATGAGAAATGAGGAATTACTTTTGGAGTTCTTTCCTCTGCATATCCTACACTGGTCTTCTCATAAAGGTAGATCCATTTCAGATTATCTGATGTCTTCTTGGCGCCACTGCCTCTTCGGTTCTCCAGGATAAATTGTGCTTGTACAACAGAGCACAGTGGAGACCTGCAGCGTGTAACAGCCCTGCACAGACCCAGCTGCTGGCCCTGTGAAGATGGACGCACATCTGGAATATCGCATACCACGAGGATCCTTTTCCAGTCCAACAGAGGATGGAACGGGCGTTCCACGACCAAGCCCACGCGCAGGGCGCTGCACCAAGGCACAAGCAAGGCAAGCAGGAAAAGGTGGAAAGGGACAAGTCCTTTGTGAAATGATGTGCATTGGGTCAGTGCTGATTTCTTAGCAGAGAACTTCCCGCTTCCTTCACTGGCTCAGCAGTGCTGGCATGCTATGGAGGGTGGAGCTGCAGCACCATTCCCTCCCCACTCCGCGAGGGAAGAGGAGAAACAGGCCGGCCACATCTGCTCTTCCCTTGTGCAGTGTCTGGCAGCCTGCAAATCCCATGCAGGGGAGAAAGAGGGCTCCTTGCCATCACCAGGCTCAACAGCTGGACCCAGCATGTAAGATGAAGCACATGCAAATCTTTGCAGGAATTCCTTACTGCTCAGCCTGAGGGTTTGATCTTGGAGTCAAGGAAATCTAGCTCAGGACCTTGCATGAAAGAAGCAGTGCCTGCCCTGAGGTTCCAGTGGTCAGTGTTAGCAGTGATAACAAAAGGAATCACACAAAAATGAGAAAAAAAGAAAAAAAGCTAAACAAAACAAACTTGTGTTAATTTTTTATAATTTTACACAAAAAAAAGAAAATGAGTGCAATAAATTTCCAACAGCCAAACAGTTCTTGTCTCTTAATATTATCATTATTTTCTTTGGCATCTCTGGGAATCGCTTAGCAGGAGCTATGAGGAAGGAGAAACTCTGTCTCAGCAAGAGGCTCTGTAGCAGCCAAAATCTGTTCTTCACCCAAATCAGCTGCAAGACTGAAGCTGAGCAGCCAGTGCTGAACAAGTTAACCAGCCACCATGTGTGACTTGGGAACCAGGGAGGCAGGGGAACCTCACAGCAGGTTGAGTTACGGCCACTGGAACAAAAACAGGTTGTCATGGCATAACTGAAGATTTCTCAGCACTGACAACTGACAGCACTGCAATAAATATTAATGCTCCAAACTCCTACTTGGATTCTCATAAATACTCCAGACACTGCCAGGAACTCCTTTCCCTTTGGCCACTCCATTATTCAGTTTTACCACACGTAGATGGTTGGGGCCTTTGTAATTTCTCCCTTCCTTCACAGGCTGCACCACTTTACCTCTTCATCCAGAGCAGGCTCTGCCACATCACCCAATCTGGCTTGGCCAAGACTTCTCCAGCCAACTCCAAACACACAGATTTTTTGGGCTCCCTCCCAGTAACATCCTGAGGCCCTAATACTCATCCAGTTGATGTCAATGGAGCAGGATCCCAGCTGATTAGCTTTATCCAGACGGGTTTGTTTAATCTTAATCTCTCTCTCTCTTTCTCTCGCCTTATTTCTTTCTTCTTTTTTTTTTTTTTTCCAGGCTCTTTGATTCCCTCTCTGGTTCTTCTCAGGGTCTCCAAGTTTCAGGCACTTCTCTAAACACCCTCTAATGTTTTGATTTTTGATGGTTAAATTTAAACAAAACTTAAAAGCCTTTTCCAATTATTTTTACTCATTCTCGGAGTCGTTTATCAATTCCATAGAAAGCCTAGTTTCCCCCTATATAAATGGATCACCCTCTTCATGTGTAGCTAATGTGTAACCTCCTTTATTCCACAAAGATGAGAGTCCAGCCTCTTCCATCTGGGTAAAGCAGCTAGAGGCCACTGAATCCTTCCTGCTCAGAACATGACTGCTTCTAGGATATGTCCTGCCAGACCCACCACTAAGTTTACAACCAGCCCAGCTCTGGGCTTTCAAGGCAGTTAGGGTGCCCTCAAGGATGCTGCAATGTATTCTGGCTGCAAAGGTAACTATCTGATTTGTCCTGGCCCAAAAGGCCCCGTGTGGTTGACACTTCAATCAGGACAGCTGCATTCTGGCTCTTCCCCTGTCCAAGGTGGACTTCCTTTCAAAGCCCAGCCCCAGGCTATGCATGCTGCTCCTCTTGTCAGTCCAGTTCCCTTGGCAGGGATTCTGACTTGCACTTCTTGCATTTACGGGAATTGCAGAGGCACATGAGAAAGAAATGTGTGGCCTCTCAAATCCTCTAAACATTGTCCAGCTGCCACTAAAAAGGTACTCTGACTTGAAATATTTTCTTTATTTTATTTTTTAATAGACAACTACTCCGTGCTTTTGTACAAAGCCATAGGAATTTTATTCTTGGACCAGTAGATAACCACAGCACATCTCTCCCAAGTTTCCAACCCCACAACCATTTTTCTTAATTTTGAAACTTTAAAGGAAGAATGCTGCTTTGGCTTCACAATTTTGCACAACTTGTTAGAACCACGGGAGAATGTTACAATACCAAGCCACATGAAATGGAAACATTTGAACAGACCTTTGGGCTGGATCCCTTGCTTCCACCAAGCTGCATTCAACCCATGACTGAAGAGTGTCTGGCTTGGGTTAAAGACAGTTTTTTCAGCCTCTAGTCCTGGTGGCCATGAGGAATGGTTTGACCTCCCAGTGCAATTAAGAACTGCCTCAAATCTACTCAGAATTGTGTCCCTGACTCAGGAGCTCCTGGGGACTTCCTGACAGGTGGAGATAGCTGAAGCCCTACATGCTGTGCTGTACTCAGGGACCTCGCTGCCATGAGCGGCTCTTTCCTAACACCTTTGGCAGGAGGCTCCTAAATCTGGCTCCATGGGATTCACTGCCAGCATAGCAATGCAAGGAGACCACAACAGTTCCAAGGAACCATTTCCCCTAAGAGGAAATGAAAAGAGAGACTGAAGGCACTGGCAAGCCATACATTAGACATTTTGGTTAAAGCAGCTAGACTGCATTTTGGAACAACTACTTCTTGCAGAGAGCTTTGTTCCCCTCCTGCATCCATCGTATCCCCATTATTCATTGCTCCAGCTATAGACAGTGCTGTTAGTTTAATCCTCCAAATTTTGCTTTTCTATCACAAGTTTCCACACCACAACAGGGTTTAAAATACAAAAGAGGTGTTTAAGTGATGTTCTTCTCCTGTAGACTTGCTGGTTCAGACATTGCATTTCAGAAGGACACAGCCCAGTTATGAGAACAATATAGGAATGTGCATGGAGAAAATCATGGCAGGCAGAAATCAAAAACAGAGATTCAAGAGAGATGGACTTCCAAGTGACAGAACTGTATTGACCTCTACACAGCTCAGATACTCTTAGAGTGGAGTTGCTTTTGTGGACACAGCCCTTGGCCACCTGAGGTACCCCATCTCAGGCTGATCCTTCCTTAGACTGGGCAGCTCTTCTTCCCAGAGCAGAGCTAGGCATTCCCTGGTCCCTCTTTCCTTGAAAGGAGTCAGCAAAAACAACCCAGTATTAGTTAGGTCTGGAGCCCATGCCATTGTGCTCATTCTCCAACATCACTTCAAATAAAATTCCCCAGGCCTGGACTTGGAATCATTTTACAACACAGAATACAAAGAGAATCCAAGAGCAGGAGCAGAATGAACCTGTGAAATGGAGGCAAGGAAAGAGAGGTATGATTTCAACTGAGATGGAGAATTGATGTATAGATAAAGAAAGATTTCAGAGATAGCTGGAACTGCAAGAAGATTCTTGCTCTAAGGCTGGTCATACTGGATAAAGAGAGAAAAGGTTTGGGATGATAATTGGGCTTCACGGGGACTCAGAATAAAAGTTCTTTGCAGCAGGTCAGAGATTCCTCTTGTGGAGAGGCAGACTGCAAGTGAGCCCTTAGATGGTGTTGAAAGTGAGAAAGACCCTGCCTTTAAACCCTATTGGAAGTTTTCTGATAAAGTCCTGAAGACACAAAGGGGCAGGAACAGCACAAACCCTCCTGCAGGATTAGTGCCTTGAGCACTTCGCCATCTCGAGTGGTTTTTGCAGCCTTGGCTGAATCTGTGTGGCCTCTGCTTTGTTGTGATCAGTACCCCAGCCTGACCAGTCTAAGCGACCTTAGAAGTGTCCCCATGGTCACAGTCACATCTATAAATCACAGCACAGATGTACAAGTGACTTTGCAAATCCCCCCCAACAGTTACATTGTCTTCCTTAGCTTTGCATTCTTGGAAATGGCTGAGAAAAACCTGCAGAATAATGCCTTCTGAAACGGCTTTTAAGGGCTACTTTTTGTCAGATTCCTCACCTGCTCTTTCAAAGCCTTTCATATTTCCCATGAAATACCATAAGTTCCCAAAGCCCCAGCATTATCTGCCATCTCAGCGCTATCAGGAAAGAGCTGATGAGAAGATGATTGTCAAGGATGATTACAAGGACTTTACAAACACAGGAAAGCATGTTCTGCATTAATTGCTAATCTATTTCAGCCAATTTGGCACCATGACAAATGCAACTGGTTGTATCTAACAAGCTGGGGGATCGGGAATAATTCCGTTTCAGTACAGTATGTCCAGGGAGAAGAATCAACCACTAATCCCAGGTGACTAGCTCCTTTATAAATATATTAGCAACATAATGGAGAGCTTTTTAATGGGATTATAACCACACAAGCAGACCCCAAGCAGCTGCTCTGCTACTCAAAAGGAACATGGCTGACAATAAGATTTAAGGAACTGAATGAGGGGAAAAGGAAAAACCTCTGGCATGGCACTCTTAAATGACCTTGCTGCTTAAAAGGAATTGGAACGTGTTGCATACATGAAAAGAAAATCAAATATGCTTAAAGCAATCTCTTTGGGCATGCTCATCACTACTTTCTCCCACTGATCCTCTGTCAAAAGCAGAGAAAATGGCCAAATCAAGGAGAACTCATCTTTTCATATACTAGGGACAGATTTTAAAGCCAAAAAGATTTTGCTCACACGCTGAGTAGCCAAGGGGTCTTTGTCATGGATGGCAAGGCCCACATATTGTGAGACAATCTTTGTGTTACACCCTCTGTGGAGCTGAAATAACTCTTCATTCTGATTACCAATTTATCAGCTCAATGCTGTGGATATATGAGTGTGCAAGAAGAATTTTGAGTGTGTGTGTGAGTATGTGGTCATGGGTTTGACTCTGTGATCTTCACGACTGAACTAGACAATCTTTAAAGGTACCTTCCAAGGCCACTCATTCTATATATAAATATATATAAATGTGAGTACAAAAAAGGGACAGTCATGAAGCAGCCACTGGGAATGACCATGTAGTGGCAAGAGCAAGAGAAGACACAAATGTCATTCAGAAATCCCTCTTGATATATTTTAAAGGATTGTCAAAATCACAGCTCTAGATTCTATTCATGGTAATTCCTGGATTGTCTTTCTTACCATCACTTTAACAGGGAGGTATAAATATGGCATTGAAACTTACTAAAGAAGTCTTTATTTTTTTTAAAGTCGATGAAATAATGAAAGACAACTGTGTCTGTATAAATGGCACATGCACCACAAAATATAATACTTATCTATTTTTTTGAGTCATCGGTTTTTTGCAGTTCAACGGTTTGAAGCTGAGGCTGGGATTTGGCTCTGTGGCTTTGCAAGGAACACAGTATGGTACAAAACATAACTGTTACGGAATACAAGCACTTACAGCATGTAGCTGCTCCAGCAAGGACTGTTTAGGCAGCTTAATCTTAGCAAACTGCTTCTGAAGTCCAGATATAATTTGTGCAGCTCTGAAATTCTGTTACCAGAGGCTCATAGTCAGGGTGGCAGAATGACCTGCAAGAGTATTTAAGCATTCATTTACCACCAAAGTACACCTTACCTCCCCCTGAAATGCTTTTGTTAGAAGAAGCTAAAACAAAGGCCACTGGTACAAACAAAATACGCCCAGTGATTTCAGTGGCTTGAGGTCAGACCCACACGTTATTCCTGAACACCTCTTTAACTTTCAGGGCTTGACCTCAGGATGCCCTGGCAGCAGTCCAGGTGACACCATACTTCCTTCTGAAGAGCTGCACGGAGCACTGACCTGGACCTCCTGTTCCCAACACTGCTGAGCCCATCATCGTGGCATAGCAAGTGTTTAGGATACGTATTTCTGTCCATGTGCATCGTTAGCAGGCATAGCAAGGCATGTAAGGGTCTAACTGGCCTCAATTTTCACGGCTCTGATGGCAAGTTAACAAGGTTCAATGAGCTCTTTCTGTGCTCTGTGGATTCTTCATGCTAGACCAAATGTTGGCAAGTACCTAACTGTGTCTTCCAAAACACTTTCCAACTGTGTGAGTGCATCACTTTCTGCCAAGTAACCTGAGTGTCTTCCTGCCTTTACTGTAGGACATTAATCACAGTTGTGAAAGCTCCTCATCTTGAGTCTAGCGGGTGACAATGCTTCTGTAGTGCCCATCCACAATCCCCTGACACATTTACATTTTGCTAACGATAAGCTCTGGCTGCCGTGTGCTAAAAATACTGTGACTGTGGAGAGAATTAAGCGTATCTCTAGTGCCTGATTCAGGAGAGCCGTTAATGCTGTGATTAAGTCCATGGCTAGTCAGGACAAGACAGCTTATGTTAAAGAGAGCTAAGTATGTCCGGTAGTACCATCCTATAACACCAACTTCCAGAACTGGCTCTGTACCACGACTGTGGAAGGATATCCTAAAGGAGCCTAAAGCCACCAAAAACCCAGCTGTCTGGTGCTCAAAGGATAAGCTGTGCTTTATCACAAAATGTACCAACCTGTGCAATTTTAAATTTATATAATTTTTTTAAAAATCTAAACACAAAGACTACACTGCACACATTCCTCCTCCTAAAGAAAGAATGAAAAAGTCTGCATGAGCTATTAGGCACACTGAATAATGCACTGCTGGCAGGACACGCAGAGAGGAGTTATAGGTGCCTATTAGAATCCATACAAAACCGACTAACAAACGCTGGAATTAAAAATGAAGGCTTGCAGAGAGACAGGGGCTTTGAGCAGCACAGTATTTCAGATCATCTTACTGAAAACTTCAAAATGTCATCGGCTTTCAGTCCGAAATGCGTCAGCAATCGTTTCATTTTTATCAAAACACAATTAGGCTGTGGTGAATGACAGCATAAATCTTAAATCGGAAAGATACAGGATGAAAGACCACCAGGGTGGAACATAACTGTAAACCTCTCCATAAAACTGCATTTGAGTTCTGATCATATACACAGGAACTCCTTTAAATGATCCAGCAAGAATCTTAACTCACTGACTTCCAAAGAAAGTGTTACCAATTAAGCGAGAGAAACTTTAACAGTCAATTTTAATTACGCTAAGAGATTCACCAATCAATTCCCAGCTCAAGCTGAAGTTTTTACTAGCAACGACTGGAACCAATTTACATGCTTTTATGTTGCGTCTAGACTTTAATAAATGGTCTAAGCGCAGAGCAATTCTATGCCAGTATCGAACAGTTTTCATGTGCACTGAGAAATGCACCAGGTTCTCTAAAATTCTCCGGTCTTTGTGCCTTGAAACGTTCCCCTGCGGAATGGGTGCAGAGCTTACCAGCACGGTACATAAACGCCACCGTGGGCATTGCTCACAACGCGGAGCAAGGTGGTGATGCCACACAGTGTCCTGCAGCTCCTTGCTCCCACATAACAGGCACAAAGAGTGCAGAGCCAGCTCTTCTCTTCAGACTGAAGTGGAATAGCTTTAATGAGTTCGGGTTAATACTAACAGGAACAATGGCTTGTAATCAGCAGACTGAAAAGTATCTAAACAATATGGAGGCACCTAGGACAGCTACAAATATTTAAGTGATGGCTCAGAAAGGTACATCGAGGCAATCCTTCGAACACCTACAAACCTTACCTTTCTATTCTGTCATTCCCTTCTCTGGATCTCTCATGGTCCTGATTAAGCTGTGGGCTGCTGTGCTGAGAGACCTGAGCATCCAGCCAGCCCAGCAGCTCTGGTACAGGAGAATGAAGCACCTGGTTGAGAGATGAAATGTTTAAGCATGGCAGAGCCTGCTGCAGCACACTCAGTAGTGCTCCGGCTGTAGGAGACTCACCACAGCAGCACCACTTTGATCATTGCTGTAGGTCATGGAATCACTCTGAAGCCAAAACAGTCTTGTTAAAAAATTAAGTGGAATTACCATTTAGGGAGCTCTGTTGCATTTTTTTTCCCTTTCCCTCCCTTCCTTCTTTTTAAACATGCCTGTCAAGAGTGTGAAATTGTGTGCATTTATCACTACCCTGCTGAGCAGAGCTTGTTAAATTAAGAAAGACTTATTTAATTAAATGGATTGATAAACAGTTCTATACATGTATTCAGAAGCCAGTGTATATAGTTTTAATTTTTAAAAACAGAGAGGTTGCTGTAGTTATGTAGAGCCTCTTAGGTTGTTTCCTGCTGGATGATGTCAGACTAATAATCCTCCAGGCAGTCCTGCATGCCAGAGGTCTGACAAAGTTGAGCATCCTGTCTTCAGGAAGAAACACAAGGATTTACCTGCTACTGTATTTTAGGAAGAAGCAGCAAACAACTCCGTAAGTGCTGCACCAGCTCGGCTGCCACCAGAGGTAACAGCCCTGACACCTAGGAAGGGCTGTTTTCCATTTTGCAGTAGCACAGAGCTCACTGGTGCAGCAATGGGCAGAGGGAGCCCCACCTCTGGTGGCTCTCCCACCAGCTGGGCAAAGAGATCCAGGCTGTGGGGCCACATGCACGGACAGAGCAGGCACCTGCATACAGGGCTGGGCATACAGGGAGGCCACTGCTTTGGCCAGCACGTCTTGAGCACTGTCTCTGAAGCTATTCTAAGTCTGTGACATGAAATAGAGCTCTTCTTTTAAGTACAGTAAAAATACATTTTAAAAAACCTCTGCTTCAGGGACAGGACAGCACGCGCAAACAGGACTAAAGGTAGGGAAGGAAGAAACTAAGAAATGAGGTTACACTTCTAAGATTAGCCAGCAGTCTGGTACCAGAGCTCAGACCAGCACCTGCCAGCCTGGTTCCCTGCTCTGTTCACAGGAGTGGTTTATCCAAGATGTTGATCACGACTGCTGCCAGAATGAGCAAAGCAGACTCATACTCCGGCAGCTGAAGTCTTGACTTGACAAAGCACCTCTTGCTCTCAAGGATTAATTTTGCTGAATGGCAATAATAGCTTGTAAAAGCCACATAAACCCCAATGTACCGCGTGTTGCAGGGTGCTGGGATTGGATGGGGAACTGTAAGCAGTGCTTTTGCAAAGACAGGCAGTGTTATTCATCGTAGTTGTCTGTAGTGGGCAATTTGGTCGCCTTTCAGGGAACTCACTCTAACACAGGATCCCTGCCAACATAAAGAGCTGGCCAAAGGATTGTGCTTTTCAAAGTGGAAGGATTTTCTTTCCTTCTGTCTCCTTCAGAAAACATACCAAACTCTGGGCAGTCACAGAGATCTCTGTTGCTGAAAATAAATTACTAGCAATTAAAAATCTTCTGCTTCTTGCACACTTCCGTAACAGAATAATATACAATGTGAAGATTCACAGCCTCTTGAGGAAGCATCGTGGTCTCCAGCCCTGACCTTCCGAATACCATAGGCCAAAGCACTTCACTCCGTGGCCGCTGCCTCCAGCCCAGATCCTGTGGCTGAACTGTAGCAAGTCATTCAGAAAGACATTCATCTTGATTTATGGCCACCAGTCCTGATGGGAGACTGCCACACAAAGCAGTTCCTGTCTTGAGCTTCGTGAAATGAATTGTAGAGTTAAACTGGTTCATGGGTTTGAAATGCCTGTAATCCAGAAAGATTCTCTCTCTGATTCCAGGCGGAAATAATGCATAGGTGGCTTATAAAACTTCCTTTCCACAGTGACCCCAAATCTAAGAAAATGGTCAGAATCCCTTGTGTTGCTTCAAAGACTCAATTGTTACTCAGGCCATCTAGTTAGCCATGGAAAAACTATATTCAGTTCTTCAGTCTCTGACATAGCTAAGATAAATGTGGTGTAAGATTGTGATTGTTTACTCAAATTCTTCCTCTGCTGAGAGAAATTGTAATACCGCTTTTCAGTGCATTGATTACTTATGGTTCTCATGCCACAGTTTTTAAATCGCAGGTTCTAATTTTGCTGCCAGATATATACATGGGTAATAGATTTTCTTTATAGGACTTACGAAACAGGTGGAGGAGATCCTGGTCCCAGTGAAGTTACCAGGAGTTTTGCCAGTCTATATCCAGCAGGGCAGCCAATCTCCTGTGGGAACAATACTCATTCCAGTACCAGCAGAGGTACCAATTCCAGCACTGACTGAGGAGAGAAAATTAACCCTTTTACTAGCATAAGGAAGTTTTAGGTCACATGACTGTAAATCTCTGTCAAGAAGAATCTCCGAAAAGTTCCAGTTTTATTTAGGAGAGGCTACATGAGTCTGCATCCCCATAGAGCCCCAGGACGTGGCTGTTGCTGTGTATGTGCACATGCCTGTGTCTAATAACACATCTCCTCACACTGATATTTTATACAAGACAGAAAGTATTAATCATTAAAATGCCAGAAGGTCATTAATTAAGTTACCAGGCCCTTCAGATTCAGTCAATAGCCATTCCATTTCAGCATGGGGTGTACCCACCAAGCACACATATGCCCCATGGAAGTGTTCTTTACAATGCAAAGCGTTGGCTGCAGCTTCATGTTTACCCTTTCGAGTGATGTAAACCTGAGAATAAATCCACCTGTCGCCCTATCTTCTATGAGGTCACCAAAAAAACCTCCCTTCTATTTGCAAACAGCTTAGTGGCTACCAAAGAGCAGTCACCAATAAACTTACTCCAAACAAAGATTAAATCCTGATTAATCACTGGGAAGGGTTAAATCTAAGGAAAATGCCAGCCACTGAAAAGTGAGATTATTCTGTAGTAATTTATTGCAAACTTCCACACTGGGGCTAACAAGAATTGAGCAAAAGAAGAATTAAAAAATTGTAAAAAAAAAAAAAAAAAAAAAAAAAGAAAAAAAAAAAAAAAAAAAAAAAAAAAAAAGTGAAAGGCTTTAAAATTGGAGACAGAAAATAATAAAGAGCAACAAGATAGACAGGGAACCAGGAAAGATAACAACATCTACTTAATCAAAGAAAGTATACATTTAGGTGATAACCTGGGGATGGGAAAAAGGGTCAGGTCTGAATAAGTCATTCGAATAGAGATGAACACTACGACCCTGTTATAACATTAACAGTGTATCAAACTGCCAAGGTCCAGTTGGAGATTTGAGAATACACAGCCTTCTCTGAGCTAAAATCTTCTGGTTTGAGGGAGTGAAGATGGAGCCAAGGAAGCAGATGTTGAAAGAAGAAAGACCTTCTTCCCAAATTCTCATAGGAAAGCCCAACTTTTTAGTAGGCAACAGCCTGGATGTTTTTGACCTGGGCTAGCCCTAACCAGCGCTGGGTATGAAGTTCTTTTCTCTCCCCATCCAAACCTCCAAAATGCCGCCTTTAATAAACGATAAGGAATATAAACCAGCACAGATTTTAAGGAAAAACCAAAAGAACTGTTGCCCTAGTCCAACAGCCTTGAGTTAAACCTTCTACATAAGTAACTTAATAGAATTATGCTTCTTGATCTTATTATTTGATCAGAATCAAACTTCTTTAAAATTAAAGAAAAAGCAAATACAATCTAAAGAAAGATGGAAAAATAACCCAACAAAGTGATCCCTATGTTGATCAAGCACCACGAGCTGAGCTCTGGGTCTTTCTGGTGAAAACAGTTCCATGAGCAATCCTGGGATCCTTCCCATTGTGCTGCGGCCCTGTAAATTGAATTGCTGGTGAGCTACATAATACAAGGTTGTGTTTGCAAAGCCACCGAGACTTGGCTTTACTCTACTCCTATTACATCAGTAAGAGTGTGACAATTAAATTCAATGGTAGAAAAGGTAAACTACAGAGTCTCGTGTTTTTTTCAGGAGGATTTCCTAAATAAGACTGGCTAACACTGTAGGGACATGTATGGGATGTTGTTTACTGGAGAGGTTACAGTGATGATTTTTTTTATTATTTGACCATAATGATAAACACATCTGTCTTAGGCAGGGACTGTTATTTAAGGATTGGAGAATGATGCTTTTTGCTTGAAACATTTGCTCAAATAATGTGTTTTTCTTTGATGTTTTCTTTCTATTTTTGATAAGGCAAGATCAGGAAGAGGAGAGAGAGAGGGAGAGAGAGAAAGAGAAGAGGAGGGAGAGGAAGAAAGAGAGGATGAAAGAGAAAGCAAGCAAGTGCTAAAGAGAAAAACAAAGACGAAAAAAGGAAGAAAGAAAAAGGAAAGAAGACAAGCAAAGCAAGCAGCTGGTGCTGAAAGTGAGCAAGACTCTTTCTCTCTCATTTTCTTCTGTCTTTTAATAAATCATTGTAGCAGCTTTGTGACAGGTCTCTGTTATCCATAATGCCCAAGCAAACAGCTTTTCTTTCAGCCTCTATTCAGTTGGCTGCCAGGGAAGCAGGACTGCAGGCAGGAAACTTCAGCGGCTCAGCCTGCTCCCCTGTAATTCAATTAGAAAAGCAAGCATGAAGTCAATATTCATTGCGCCCGGCCAGAACTGCGCAGCACAATGAAATGATAATGAGAAAGTTCACAAAGGAGATGGGCTTAATGATAAGTTTTTAAAGAGGTGCTGCAGCGGGTGACCCTCTGTACAACTGGCAAACACACACGGGCATATGGGTCTTTACCCTCAGGGATTTACCCTCATCCCTCACCATCTGTATCCAGGGCAGACGGCTGATTGTGAATCCAAGGGAATCTCATGATATACTGTCTTAGGTCGCCCCATTCAGCTACTTTGCATCTCTGAAGGGAAAGATGTGTTTCTTAAACACCCAGGCCCCAGAGGAACACATACAACTTGCTGGATCACAGGCAATGCAGTTCCAAGTGCCACAGAGCTGTGACTCCCAAGCCCAGCAGGGATGTTGGGCCTGTGAGGCACAGACCGAGGAAATCATGAGAGAGAATTTCCAACGCTTCATGGAAGTGCAGGAGATGAAGGACTGCACCGTTGTGCTTTCAGAGCAAGGCAGCACTGGGTCCTACAACCGTGAGAACTTGGAGCATTTGTGCTTTAAACTGATCAGGACTGGGTAAATAAATGCTGGGCTTAATTCTGCAGCTCCCTCTCAAAGGGATCTCCCACTGGAGAAGATCTCTACAGGATTTCCTTTCTTCTCCTTTTAGCACTTTGCTGGTGACAATAAAATATGTAGTTATTTATTTTACAAACATCAGTGTATTTCGTTTTAAAAATAATGAATGATTGAAGTAGTAATTAAAAAACAGCATTTTGTGTACAAGCCCAGAGCTGCCTTGTTCTAATTTTGCTTTGGGATTCAGCATTCCAGATATTACTGAATTTGTTCCTTTTACAACTACTTCTGTGGTAAAGCCCAGGGCCCCTCACAGAGACTTGGGTCTCATTCTTTTCAGTTCTCTACAGAAAGAACCAGTGGCCCCAGCTCTAAGCAGGCAAACATGAGAAACAGAAAGTTTTTCTTTTCTTCTCCTTTAACAAAAGGCAAATAGGGCACACAGAGCTTATATGAGTTCCCTGAGGTCACACAGGGTGTCAGTGACAGAGTCACAAATTGAATTCAGATTCTCAGGCTCTCTGTTCCAGTTCGTGTCATATCGTAGTTCAGGGCACTCCAAACTTTTAATGTAATTTTCAGAAACATGTTGTAATTTCCCTAAATTAATCTCTCATGCTGTTGTATATTAACATTCCACATACCCCCAATATCTGTAACAGCTGCTTAATATGCTGGTAAATAATTAATATAATTCAACAGCAGGATATTTTCTCAAAATCAGGAGGTATTTTTTCAACATTGCTGATGACAACATCCCATTTTTTACTTCTTAGCCCAACAAAAAGGAAGTCAATTTTGCCATTCTTCCTGATTCAAAAAACCTCCAACTGCTAATAATAGAAGTGAATTGCTTCATCTGCAGCAGGAAGCTCTTGGTGTCCTATTGGGCCAGTTCTTCAGCTGCTACAAACCCACAGAGCTTCACTGGAGGCAGTTTGGCTTTGTCAACTCACACGAGCTGAGGGCAGATGTGTTTGTGTTTCACTGCCCACTGAATCTTCTTCTGAGACTGATCCAATCTCTGCATCTCAAAGGGAGGATGGAGCACTCCCCACAACTGGAGCTATACCCAGGGATGGAACAGGTAGAACAGGTTGGCCGGATGCCTCTTACAGCCATCCCTCTTCTCCAGAAATCCCCATGGGGAAAGGCAGAGGTAAATACCAGAACTGGCGAGCCTGTCCCAACAAGCCGTGCCAATGTCCTGGCTTAAACACCCACCCCTCTGGAATATTACATGGGATAACAGCAAAGCATCTTGGAACAAGCTGCTTTCTTCCAACATTGACCAAGAGATGTGAAAAAAGGGAAGAGTTTTAACTCTAAAGCTGCACACACTTAGAGCTGCTTCTGCTGTTCACAATTTGCAACAGTTTTCTTGCCTCAAAAGCAATTTGTTGGTTTTTGCCAGTATTCTGAAGGGTTAGAGGCACTTGGTGGACATGAACCCCTTCTCCTGGCAGAAGAGATCTGATGCACAGAACAGATCAGATCAGAAGAGAACAGATGTACATTCGTGTCTAGAAGGAATTATGTCAACAAAGGGCCAGATCCCAGGACTTTTCCTTTTGGTTAATGTGCAACTGCCTAATAGACTAGAGAAAAAGGGGTAGGATAGTCACATCTTTCCTAGGTATTTGTGTTCATTCCTGCTATTATGTAGAAGGCCAGATAAGACAAGAAATGCTAGTCACTTTAGATGTCTATACATAACATAATGATACTCTCCCTATGTTTTACCAAGCATATAAACAACAATTTTCACAACCAAATGCAAATTTTGGGTACTCTCTGAAGGCCCAATATGTAAGATGGAGCCCTCACTCCTCAAAACAACTGGAGATCAAATGCCCCTGTGTAACTCCTGCATGTATCTGGTAGAAGTAAAGACAAAAACTTCCCCTTTCTTATTTTAGAGGCAGCGCTCTCACTCTTATGTAACGAAGGCAAAATCTGTCGAGCTCAGGGATTCAGAGTCGCCAGCTTCATCCACTAAACAGCCTTTGCCTCTTGGTGAGACAGCCCTGGGAAGCTCACAAGACACTGCAGGAATCTCTCTCCCCTCAGTTATCACTCGTCCATGTCAGACTCCATGCTCCATGCTGTGACGGGAGATGCCATCTGCACAATATCCTCAGCTGAGAATTGGGTTTTGCTGGAGACATTAATGCATGTAATTGGCACATGCTTTTCTGGAGTATTTCTATCACCTTTCAAAGATAGAGACAGCCAAATCTCTCCTCCACTCATCAAGGAAATGCTTAAAGCATCAAGTGGGGAATTCCAGGCCAGCTTAGAGATGGTACTTGCTCTACATTTTCTCAGGCAGCAAGGTAATGGGGGACTAGGACTGTCACAGTGTTTATTTTGAGTTCCCTGGTGAGAAAAACATTTTACACTCGTCCTGTACAGTTGAAGCCTCCCTCCCCTCCTGGGGAACTCAGGCTATCTCTGCCACTCGTGCAGCTGCTGATACTTGATTTGGCTCATCCCCAGTGAAGGCAAAACTGAAGTCAGTTATTCCAGGCCAGGCTCTAACTTCCACAAGGGTATGGTAAAATCACGTTCTTTTCTCCCCCTAGGTCATAGGGCTCATTAGAGATGAGCTCAAAACTCATAAGCTCAACTCCAAGAAAAGTACTTGGTAAACAGAAAGAATCCTTCTCAAAGTTCTGCATCTCTCTAGTTCCTGACGTACTGATTTCAGTCCTGAACAAGGTAATCTCAAAATGGAAGACGTGAGAGAAATATATTCAAAAGGGAAAAGATGGTTCTGTAATTAAGTGGTTAGCCTGACCAGGGTTTAATTTCAAACACTGACAGACATAAGACTGCTGTGTATGCGTGGGCAGGTGGAGCTATGAGCTCTCTTCACTGTGCCATTTTAAGAATAAATGAGAGTTGATAACACTTTTCTCCCATTCTTTGCTTTGATTGTCTGTGTTTAGAGGCAGATGATTTTTATTTGATCAGCAAGTAGCTTGCACAACAGCCCTCTCATCTTCTGAGAGATCGCTGTGCTGTGATACATCTTTTATTTGAGCACTGCAGAACACACCCAGATCACAAGGAATGTAACGCACCTGCAGGCTCCGTGCAACCTTCCAGCAAAAAATGATTGAATCTGGAGGTGGAGACAAGATGATCTAGGTCCAGGTTGTAGTCAAAGACCAACAAAATCGCATGTTGAGGTCAGTCCAGCAGAGAAATTACAGAAACACAGAATGGAGAGTCTATTTACGTTATTAATAATAAAGGTACCGCAACCAGTGAGCCCAGAGCCATGCAATTACAAGGAGACACGCAGTGTACACAGTCAGGAATCCTTATCAGATTGTTTGGTCTATCTTTTCCATTTAAAAGTGATGTTTAAACTGTGTTTATAGACAAAAGAACTGATCAATGAACCTGTCATTTGGTCATGAGTAACATGAAGTAAAGTAATCAGGTGATGAAAATATTGCTAGTTCTCCATTTGAGGAGTAAAATGAAGATACTTCAAAAAGATTTTGACAAAACTTTGTGCATCAGCAAAGTCAAATGTTACAGCTTTGAAAATTTCTCAAAAACAAACATCCCTAAAGTTATTCGGAAATTAGATTTTTCTAAAGGTAAAATAACTGGAAAAAAAATCGAAACCAAAGAATTACTATTATTTAAGCTTTTCAGCTGCTCCCTAAGAAAATAAACTTGGAGTTAAACAAAAACTTAGTTGTTTTTCTACAAAATAAATAACAGTAACATTATACCTACTAAACAGGAATCAGCTGTATAAACAGTTTACCTGCATCTGACAGCATCAACCATAGAAAGAATTTCTGGGCAACTATATTCAAAGGAGGAACAGCCCAAGTCATGGTAACCATTGTATCTCAAGGTATAATAAATGTGATGGAGTAAGTATGATGAAAAAATACTTTAAAAATTCTTCATCTTGACTGATCTTCCCATTTTATACTTGAAAATTATGATAGTCACCACACTCTTCTCCTGCTTGCCACTTTATACTTGTCCAATAGTTGCCACCATAAGCCTATGATTCAAAATTTGACTGTCTTTAGCCAGCCTATCTCAGTTCATTCATTTCTGAAACATGGGTGTCTGATTTTCCACATTCATTCCCTTCACCCACAACTAGACAGATGTTACATGCAATCTGAAAAAATTTTGCAGCTTGGAAACAAACCCCGCTTTCTGCCATGTGGTCCCCCTGCATTCTTTGATTAATTTCCATAAACTAAATCTGAAAAGCTCATAGGCCTCACATCAACCAAGCAAGTGAAGAAGATAAAAAAATTAATCAATCATATTCACTGTATCATTCTCTGCAAAGCTGAGCTCTAACAACTCCGTGATCAAACAATTTGTAGCTGTGAACAGTAAGAAATGGGAGCCTTTGAAATATGTCAACATGGCAGAAATCGATCTCCCCCTTACTCTCATCCTTCCCACCAGCTCAGCATATGTAAAATTTTAGGTAGGGCATGTTGAAGTTGTTCCCACAATATAGAACTGAAAAATGTATGCTGCTGCGGAACAGAGGCACATGGAATAAATATTTTATGTGCTCAGGAGCTTAGAAATGGATTTTAGACTGCATGTGTATTGCAGACTCGTGACACTCCATTAGGTGCATGAGGAGAAACGATCCTGATGGACACAGATGGCTTTCAGGAGCTGCCTCTACAGCCTTATTTATAGCAGCCAACCTGTTGGTGTTCTGGTTCAGCTCCTGACAAAAGGATATATGACCATCTCTGCTGACGGGGCTGCAGCTACAGCCCGAGCACATCAGCTGTACAGAATACGACATTTGCAACTGAGAGAAATCACCCAGCACAAATCTGGCATGAGATCTAGGGATAGAGACTGGATGTGCAGGGATTGCTTCCATTACTCTCTAAGGCAGTACTCTATGAAGAATGGAAAGGGCTTGACTCTACCTTGCTCCAGATTTTCTGCTGTCATCCTCCTCAAAGCAACCACAAGAAAAAACCTTCTCCTTTCAGTCTTGGATACTGATAGGTTTCACTCACTTCGAGAACAGCTTTGTTTACTAAACAAGTCCCTTGAAATAACAAGCTTGCTTCCTCTCATACAATTTCACCTTTATCGCACTGGTAGTCACTTGTCCTTTAGAGGATTTGCAATAGGAACTGAATGCTGAATTCCTCCTCATGCTTCTTTGGACCAGATCCCCAGCTAACTTAACGCCCATGTCACAAAATATTCCCACACTTATGCCAGCTGAAGATCCAGGGTTTGTTTGCCAGTGTGGGTGTTGCTCTACAGTAACACTATTTCTGGTCCAAGTAATTCCTGACATTATGGTTATTTACCACACTACCAGGCACAAAAGGGAGAGAGTAACCACAAGGAGCAAATCTTCTTTTGTGATTCTCTAGAACACATGCATGTAGCTAATATATGATCAACAGGAAAAAAAAAAATATTACACGGATATGACCATAAATACATCCTGTAATTATCTTAACCTGATGCTTTGGGACAGACTTCACTGTTCATTTCCCTCAGATGCTCTCCTGCCTCCTTCCTCACAGCCCGAGCACTGTCAGTTTGCTGTCAGCTTTACAGTATCAGGAGTGTGATCTCTCCGTGGGTACCCTGCTCAGTGTCATTTAAACTGGGCAATCTGCAAGGCCACCAAGGTCAAGGAACTATCAGGAGTAAGGTTTCTTAAGTGCAACGTGTGAGACACCATCTGACACTGTTTATAGATAGACTTAGCCTCTTATTGACCACAAGATAGAAGTTAAAAGCATTGCTTTGGGAGTTCAAATGTGTTAACCTCTGAAGTGATGTTTGAATTAGGGTTATAAAGGGCCTAAAGTTTTGATCAGAGGCTTGGAGAATAAAAAGGATTTGGAAAAATGTTAGAGCAGGATCAGAGTAGCTACACTGAGTGTGCCAACTACTATATTATTGTTGATTTAATTGAGTCCATCTATCAGGTCTGTGCATTTTGTGATCCAGTTCCAAAGATGTTTCCCTGCCGCAGCTGACAAAATACAGACTATACACTTCAAATGCAGTTGTCGGTCTTTAAAACAGGCAGTTACAAAACATGCTGGCTGCTCCAGCAATCAATAATGGGAAGGGCAGTGTACGTTGGACTAACTCCCAAACAATTAGATACTTGCCAGTGTAAAGTAAAAAGCGACGCGAGGCCAGGCCAAGAGCTTGTTCACTGTTTGGCAGCTCACAGCATTACAAACACTGATGGTTTAATAATCGGGGAAAATTAACAAAGCTGGAACAGCAAAAGCATTTTCTGAGAGGTTTTCTGATGAACACACTGAAGAGGTAACAAATATACCTTCTCTCGAGTTGTATCCATGTGACACCTGGAATTCCTGATGCAGTTTTCCTGGAAGCTGACTCACAAAGGAGGAGGTTAGATACTTGTCACGGATTGCATATACAGACTATGAGGACACCCCACCACCTTCAGCAAAAGAAGAAATGCCTCTTACCCACAGAGGAGGCACTTAACAGCTTGCATATATTGGAACACTGGCCTTGAACTGAGAATGACCAATCCAGCCCAGCCCTGAGAAGAAGGGAAGGAAAGTGTAATGCCAGAGTGCAGCAAGGGCCAGTTGCTCCCTAAGGGACTGAGCATGATGACACAGCCAGGGACAGGCCAGAGAGCTGAGCAGGGCAGATCCAGAGTGACAGCCCAGGGTCAGCCCTGCCTGAGCCCAGACCACCAGCCAAGTACACGCAGAGCTGAGGCCAGCCCAGGCCAGCAGACTGCAGGTAAAGCCTGGCACAGCAATGCCCACGGCAAGCGAGGGCACGGCTGCGACAAAACTGAAGAGCAGCATCCTACGGCATCATGGGGGCAACAAGTGGGAGCCCCAGGCAGGCTGAACTGCACCCCTGAACCATCTACAGGAATGTTAGTGGAAGCCTCAGGAAAGGCAGGCAGTGCCAATAAGCCCCATAAATGCAAAATTTTCCTTGAGAATTTCACCTTTTTTCAATATGAAATTACCTCTCTACCCATTCCTTGCTTTGAAGAGAACAAAGTGTTAAACATGTTGACACTCTGAGCACTGTTATTACAGAATCACAGAAAATGCTGTGTTGGAAGGGACCCACAAGGATCATCGAGTCCAACTCTCAGCCCTGGGCAGGACACTCCAAGAGTCACACCATGTGCCTGAGAGAATTTTTCAAATGCTTCTTGAACTCTCTCAGGTTAGTGCTGTGACCACTTCCCTGGGGAGCCTGTCCCAGCCACTCTCCAGGTGAAGAACCTTTTCCTAATATGCAACCTAAACTTCCCCGACACAGCTTCAGGCCATCCCCACAGGTCCTGTCACTGGTCACCACAGAGCAGAGATCAGTGTCTACCCCTATGAATCCTTCCACACTTGTGATCTGACTTATAAATATAGAACAGAGACAGAAAGTGTATGAAAACTGCAGAGAAGCACTGGTAAAAAGGTGCATGCTCGATGCTGCTTCACTTGTTACCATGTGACATGCAGGTACTCGGCTGCTTCCCTCAACCTCGCTGTTCAGACAAGGGCTGGGGATATTCCTGCTCTGTTCCAGGAGGGATAACCAAACTGGGTGCCTGATGCCTCAGAGATGCCATGGTGTCAGTGGTTATGGTTCCCATGGCCAGAAAGAGAAACTCTAACTGGCGTTGCAGAATAGTCCTGAGAGAAACAGGCCTTGTGGACCATTCTTTCTCTGGACTTGTGCTAACACCTACAGCCTTGCTGTAAATCTGCTCAGTGTTTCACAGTGTGGAAAATACACACTGGAAAATACACTACTAGATTTTGGTAGTACTTCTCTGAAACATAACAGGAAATGCTATGTACTCAGCTATTCCTGCTGCTTTCTACTGCGGTGTACCCTGCCTACAGTGATGTGACAGGATATAAGACAGATACTCACTTTTTCTATCTCCATCAATTATCTGGGATAATATTCTCTTCATACTTTAAAATTTCTCCACTGCATAGCTGAGGAGATGACAAAGTGCAGGTAGCTATTACCCTTTCTTTAAAGGTCATTTAGAATGCTCGTTACACACAAGCACACACAAACCTCTGAGGCGGATTTCTCTTCAAAGACATTTCTCTTTCCAAAGATGGTGCATGTCTGAGACAGTGAACATTACTAGAAGTCAAATACTCCAGTGGTTAAATTAACGTGGAGCAGTTTGGCTTCTCTACCTCTCCTCCTCTCCCACACCACTCTGGCACATTCTCTTTTTGTTTCCCTTTATCTCTTTGTTTCTTGCTTTCTTGACTGTGGAACACAGAACAAACATGAGAGTAACTGGATACAGAAACACCTATTATACCTATTAGTTTTCATGCCTCTGGTAAAACATGGTCCTGTGTGATTTCTAGGCATGCACAGAGAAAGAGGAAACAAAGCAAAGCTATCTAGCAAGCACCATTCTCAATAGACCAAACTCTCATTTTAGAGTGTCACAGAACATAGTTCCCTTTCTGTAACCCTGCAATAAAATGTGTGTCAAATCTCTGTAGACCAGACCCCAAAAAAGTTCAAGTTCAAGGCTGTGCAACCCTTCCATGTCCCACTCAGCTATCAGTCATAGAGCTGCCCCAGGCATGTTGTGTAAACATATTGTCAAATTACAGTCACCTGCAGCACCAAAGTCTTTGACTAATGAAAGAAAAAACTGATATCAGTCAAACCAGGGAGTTCTAGATCCAGAGAGGACACCATAGGTATATCAAATAAAATCCCAGTCAACAGTGAAGAAGGAAGGCAGTGGCAGGGCAGTGAGTGTTCAGAAGTGTCAGGAAGCGGATTCTTAAGCTTAGTCCTGCAGCTGTTCAGGTGAGGTGTATGAGGAGCACAGCCCGCCTAAGGAATTTTGACCATCTCACTAGAACATAAAACCAGTATTATCTTCCTTTTTCACCCTTAATTTTCACTCAGAGGAAAAGGAAATGCTGTTAGAAAATGGGTAAGACTGTGTTGGTTTGGACATAATAGTTTGCAGCAGAAGATACAAAATTTTACTCAGTGCTTTATTAGGTAATGCACTGATTTGCAGCGCAGTCAAACTGCCTGCTGGCAAACAGTCTGACTGAAACCCTGGGAAAACCAGACCAACACTCCGTGCCCTGTAATAGAAAATCAAAATATACTTCTAGAGGCTAATTCTGACCCCAAAAGCTTTTTTGAGTTCTCTCATAATTCTAATACTTTTTTTAAAGTCAGGACCATTTTAGATGGACGTACAACCTAATCTGCAATTTGCGGTTATTCAGAGGACTTTCAATATTTCACTGATATTAAAATGGATACTTCGGCTGAGTATTCCACCCTATCAGCAAACCGCAAATATTTAGAAGAGAAACCTCAGATCCTTATCATTACCCGTTTGCAGAAATTATGTTAAAAATCACACAGAAAAATTTTGTCTTGAAAATTTTAAAAAGCACAATCTTGACTTTGCATATTTTAAGAGCAGACTAAAACATTAGTTGGTTGACTTAAGGTAATATTTTAACCAGAAACCACAAGAAAAGAAACATCCTAATTGACTGAAAATCCAGCTGTGGACTTAAAATAGAAATTTGAAAAGTCACATTTTTCATGTTACTAAGTTCAGCACTGTCTAGTCTTTGATGAAATGGATTGGCTCGGCAGAGTGAGCTGGAGCACTCAGCATTCACACGGGAACTCTCCTCTGCTGTCAAGTGGCCCAAAAGCAGGGCTGTGAGACTGACCATGTCCTGGCTGCTCAATATTAAACGTATCTGCTCAGGCCACCTTTGTGCTTGAAGGAGTAGTTTAGAGACAAAACTTTTTTAAGCTCTTTATGGGCGCTTTGTTCTGTTTAAAAACATCTTTGCCTTTACTGGAGAGATTTTCAAAGCTGAGGAAAGAATCTGTGGGCTGGACTCATCCCGTTCGAGTAGCAATTAAACTCTCTCTTCCTAAAGGCCCAGTGTCTTAATGAAATAAACAGCATAGCTCCCACCGTGTGCTAGAGGGGCAGGACCCAGTTCCACCTACTTAGGGATCTTCACAGGAATGCTCCTAACTGAACGAGACAGCAGCAGATAGAAATCAAAGTAGAGCAAAGTGTTTGAAATTTTTACCTCTAGCACAGTGATTAGTCTGTGTCACATTTTCCACTACCAGTCCCTTGACGGAAACTCCAAAAACCATACCCGCTGTGGGTTACACTGGCATTCTGCACTCACACCAACCACCGCCTTCGCTGATTTCCATGTAACACCCACTTCCTAACCATATTCATTAAACCCCTGCAGTGCCAAGTGTTTCAGGGATCCTGAAGTGAGTCCCTGCTAGCACTGACTTTTCCATCCCGCAGGCCTTTACCCTACCCACTGAACTCTCCCCCGTTTCCCTGCTGCCTCATGACTCACCGCTGAGCCACGCTGCCTGTGCAATGCAAGAACCGATCTCTAGCTGTAGGGTCCCCAAACCCTCCTCGCTCCGAAGCAGCACAGTAGCAGAGTTCTAAAATTCAGCTGAACTTGCAGGGCCTCTGGCTTCTCTGAGAACCAATACTCATTGGAAAAAATGCTGATTTGGTGAAATCAAGACATTCCACAGAATCACTTTTACTTCTTATTTCTTTATGAAGGAAAAAAACTAAGAAATGTTTCAACTTGAAACCTCTTTCATTTCCCGACAGCTCATCTATCCAGCACATTGACAGCTCATCAGGTGGAGACAGGCATCCAGCATCTGCACTTTATTACCCAGATGGAGCCAGGGGACCTCAGGCTTCCAGCTGATCACTGGAAAGCTCTGTAATAAGACAGCATTTATCTCAATTTAGAAGCTTCAGGGACAAGGTCCTTCAGGGAGTGAAAAATCGATGCAGCCCAACGGAAACAGGCAAGTGCCCGGGCATTTGCAGGAGCTGGAGATTTGGCCCTTGTTTTGTAATATTTGATTAAAAGAGACTTCCACACCCCGAACACCACACTGCCGAAGTTGAACATCAACTGCATGAACAGCTATGAGGCAGGATGTGGAAAACTACTTTGTGTTAATGATTCTATGCTCTGATCAATATTCTACAGCATCCCCATGAACAAGTTAGTGTTTCACAGAAGACAACAAAGTGGAAGCAACAGGTGTGGAATCTCTAGGTCACTGCTGGGTTTCATGCTGCTACAATCCCCTCCTGAAAGCATTTGGAAGGCTGTCTGAAGAAAAATAATAAAATAATTGCACAAAATATAGGCTCAAGAATCACATTGCTGTATGAAGTGGAGCATCTGATCACATGAGCTGTTGCTGTTTGGAAGATGAGAGAGGCAAAGAACCCCAACAAAACTCTTCAATCACTTCACGGTTGTTTATACCACATTAGGACATGATGATAATATGTCTGACTCTCATTTGGTATTTTTAAAAGATGCAACTGTGTATAAATCCAATTATTAAAGTCTTTGTAGGGTGTTTGATAGTTGTAGGCTCTCTTTAGAAATTGTAAGTTTATTATGTGACCTAAATCTCACTACGTTTTATAGTAATTTTTTATTCAGTTGCCAGGAAAATCAGCTGGTGATGCTTGCCTAATTGTCTGCCTTTGCAGCTAGAAGGTTTCAAGGACTTCTCTTATATAAACCTTTCTGCCTGCCTTCCTTGGAATTCTGTGATGCTCTGCTGATAAGCCAGGCCCCCACCTTGAACAGCCTGTCCCATCCATGATTACAAACCTGTGTTGCTCTCTCCCCTGGGGCTTCACAGAGGCACCCGCTCATGGGCTGAAAGTGCCCAACCCAAGCCCACAGTGGCCACGGATCTATACAGACACCCTCTGCTTGCCCACCAACCACATCTGATTCTCTCCACTCATTTTCCAAATCCCACAAGCCTGTTCTGGGTGTCTGATCAGTTAGTCTGTACCTCCTTAGTTCAGAAGGTCTGGAAGAGAATTAAGAATAGCGGAGACATAAGTCACTAACATGAGTGTGGAAAATATCTCTGGCACTGTCAAAACTACCTGTTAATATGAATATATTTAACACAACTTTATCTCTCTTGATGGCATGAAACACTACACATTTTAACCCAAAGCTTTTCTCTGCTTTCTTTTTTTTTTCTGGATCAATTTTCAATTCTACTATTTAAAGATGGTTTCAAACTGTTTCTGTCTGTAAAGTGCCACCTAATTTTTCTCCCTAAAGACAGGAAGTATTCTGCTCCAGAAACATCTTCTGCTTATATGTTGTTGAAAATTGAACAGGGTTAAATATCTGGGCAGGAAGGATTGTCCGGCATAGGCCCAACAAGTCAGCAAAGCTCAGCCTTTTTTTTTTTTTAATTTTAAACAGGCAATACAGGAAGAGACTGATAATTAGAAGAAAAACAATTCAATTACTCTCACAGTGCAGGAATAGAGAAGCTTATGAAGACAATCATGAACTAAAAGTTCATAGCCCAAGTTCTTAATTCTGAAACTAAGAGACAGTTGGGGGAGAAGGGACATCTGTTCTTAGAACAAAAGGCCAAGAGGGACAGGATGGGGCAAGTTCAGCTTGTTGCTGCAGCTCCCCCTGAGCTGCCACATAAGTTTTATTTAGCCTGATATGATTTTTAGCTCTCTTTAGAAGATGCATATGACACTGTGCTTGTTCTACTTACTGTCACTACTAAACCCTTTATATTCCTCTGCAGGGAAAGCTCAGTCACCAGATCTGTCTACTCCTTCTCCCATCTCCTTCCCTCCCCTCTGACCCTCAAAGTCAAGACATGAAGTTACATTTCTCTATTTCTTCCATCAGCTATTGTGGTATGAGAGTTCCACTAAGACATGGGCATGTTCCAAAAATAACATTCAAATAAGGACTTCTGTGTTTTTAAGACCTGACCCAAAATATTTATTTATCCAGAAGTTGAAATTCTCACGAGCAATGGGTGAAATTCTGAGGAGAGGAGATCTGCAGCAAGCCTGGACATAACTCTGAATCCCAGAGCAACAAGTGCTATAATAGAGGCAATGAAAGATAGGCCATAAATGAAGAGTCAGCAGAAATCCCTATATTAACGCAATTTCATAACTCACATCAGTTACTTTTATATTAGAAGTGAGAATGAAAGCATAGATACACTTAAGCAATAACAGAGATTCCTTCAAATCCTGCAATGACTTGCTACTGACAGGAAAGTAATGGATGGCTTATGGCAAATAGGAGATCCACAGTTTCCCAGGAGGCTTATTCCCCCCCCGCTACTGCAGGATACAAATAACTCCCATTTACTTTAGTGCCTTTCCTGCCGTGAAGGACTAGGAATTTATTGGCTTCAGTGGGAGTTACGAATAACTCGCATGAGGAAAATGAAGCTCTAAAGAAACAAATCAGGAATGACTCTGTCTACTTCTGAAATCTATCTCAAATATTTCTCTTTATATCAGCTGGAAAAAAAAAACAACAAACAGTCAGCTCAAACATCTCCATCTATAGAAACAAAAAATTCTAGGAACACTGATAAACAAATGTACATGGTCAGGGTAGAGCAGAAGTAGCAACAAAGGCCATAAGGAGCTGAAATGTTTCTCATGGAAGAAGTTCTCTGTGAAGCGTTTGTGTCCTGGAGAGATCTCACCAGCCAACAGCCAAGATGCCTTCACCCTGAAGATGTGACAGGATTCCCTCACTAACACTGTGTAGTCATCTCGCTGTGGCTGTGTGCTTTGTTTCATTTACCACTGAAGAGCAATTACATTTAAAAATCAACACAAATAATAGGCTCTACTTTTTGGCAGTTGTGTGCTTAAATTCCCCTGCTGCCCATCTGTACCACTTATCTCACGGAATATCTGGTGCAGAAGAAGAGAAGGAAGAAAATCTCTTCTTTGAGAAGCCCACTTGGAGAAAATTCATTGCTTTGGAGGAGACACAAGGGCTAATATTTAATCTGGAGAAGCAGCAGATGGACAATCACACAGCTGTTGGCCTACCTAGTCAGGCGTATCACATTTCCACAGCAGGAAAATGCTCTCAAGAAAGCAGTGAAATGTGCATGTTTGGCAGCCAACTGAGTGAGCACAGCACTGCTGTGCATCTCTTCCCACCTCCTCACAGCCACCTAGCCAGGACAACTCCCAGGGACAGGAACCAGTGCCAGAGGATCTGCTCCAGTGCAGCAACTGGTATGCAAGGAGACCCTGCTGCCATCTTCACCGGTACGGCAGCACTGAAGGAATCACTCCTGGAAAGAGGAATTAATAAGTTACTCTCAGACATCCCAGGAAGTCTCCCACTAGTGTCAGTGAAGCTTTAGATATAGGTTGGGGAAAAATCCACACCAAAAGGCAGGGCTTTTCAAGAAAAGGAACGCAAGACTATAAGCAATGTATTTGCTAGAACTGATTTGCCTTTGCTGTTGAAGAAAGCGTGGACAGCTTGTATGACCGAGCAATACAGGTTCTGCTGGTAGGGGATGGAGTAAAGATGTAGTTTAGTAAAGGATTTACAAGGAAGCAGGAAAAAAAAGCGAGGCTTCATTCTCTATTTACCTTTTTTTTTTTTTTAATCACCTGCCATGCAAGCATTCCCTGAAGCTCAAACAGAAAGTATCCTTCCGGAGTATTTTTGTGGGCCCTGAGGCCAGGCAGTTGCTAATCTGGATGAGACAAGAGCATTCACTAAGGAGGAAACAACAGCAGGAAGCATGGAAATCATCTCAGACTTTCCTTGGCTTTGCTGACTTACCAGGGAGACCCCACCTACACGTTTTATGGGGTCAGAGCCATAACCCGAGGCTATAGGGTACACAGATTCCTGATCATTCCCGTACAGTAAGGAGGTACATTTCCAGTTAAACTCACAAACAATGCTGAATAGCTACAGAAGATTAACAGGACCTCCCACTTCATGGAAACAGTGACTGTTTACATAATATGTAATGACAGTAAATCATAACAAATCCTAGGAGAGTACTCCAGTGAGAGATAAAACAACATGACCTTCTGATTTTTCTTCTTTTCTCAGTCTTTCAATCCAGGTCTTTATTCCCCCAACCTGTAAGGAGTTTGCAAATGCTTAATTTTCATACATCATTAGGCCCATGGGTTTTAATTAGCCTAATCAGGTGCAAAAAAAAGTGCACACATACGAGAATGTCCTTTTCCCCTTTGCTTATGCAGTGCCTGATGTGGCAGGAGCCTTCTCTATAACTTGAGCTCCCTACCACTGCAGTATCAAAAATGCAATTGTTACACTTGGCAAGGTTAAACAATTAGCATTCTAAATTCAGAGCTGTTATTGAGTAGCTCCACTATTGATCCCATTACTGTGCTGAGCCAGGCCAGCTGAGGAGCAGACCCTGCCTGGGTGCTGAGTAGTTTGCAATTTGCAAAGGAACTAAACAAACTTCTGGGGGGGGTGGTGGGGAAAATTAGTGATGGGACAACTGGTTTCTGAAACTCATCTGTTGGTGGAATTTTATTCCTGAAGAATGACCTACATGAAAGTTCTCGTGCTATCATTTGCTATATTATACAACACAGCTTTTGCAAGACAAACAGACTTCATTACTTTTCCCCTGGGAACTCCTCCACTTTTTTTTTTTTGTGCATGTTCATGTGAGCAGATCCATAATTACACAACCAGAACTCAGATTTGCTTAAAATGAAGCAGTCTAGTTTTTATTCCCTGGCAGGACACTCTAGTGGAAAAAAAAATATATATATTTCCTGCAAAGACACCAGTGTCAAGGCAAGAAAAATTAAAAAGAAAATGCGTTTCTCTTCATATCTCTTATTTACTTGTGCTGCAGTTGCATTGGGAAGTTTAACATGTCAGGCCTGAAAGCCAGTCTGGTAGGTGTGATACCAACACGTGGAAAACCAAACAGAATCTACTCCTGGAGCTTTCCCTCAGGATGTGTCTGCATTACATTACAACACAGGACTTTTAAGCAAAGGAATTCATAGAATCATAGAGTCACTGAGTGGCTTGGAAAGGACGTTAAAGATCATCTGGTTCCAACCCCATTGCCATGGGCAGGACACCTTCCACTACACCAGATTGCTCAGAGCTCCATCCAGTCTGGCCTTGGACACTTCCAGAGATGAAGCATCCACAGCTTCTCTGGGATACCTGTGCCAGGCCTCAGCACCCTCACAGGGAAAAATTTCTTTCTAATATCTACTCCAAACCTACTCTCTGTCAGGTTGAAGCCATTGCCCCTTGTCCTGTCACCACACGCTCTTGTATTTGCTGCAGGCTCTTGAATTGCCTGTAGCAGATGTGCAAGGCTTGGTACAAAAGCTCTGCCTGCCTGCCAGGGGGTGCAGGAATGCAAACCCTTCCAGCGCTAGAGGAGCTGATGCACATCCTGGGATGTGCATTGTCTGCAGCCTTCTCCCAGCGCAGGGCGTCCGACACGGTCAGGCTGGAGAATCCTCCTGCAGAGTGCGCCCACCTGGGCAGGGGTTGGGAGAGGGTCCTGGCTACTCTTTTCCTATTATCAGTGATTTAATCATCCAACAAAGAAGTAAAATTCAAGGCAAGGACTCTCACATGTGAATTCCCTACATTTCAGGACTTGCCTAGCTCCCATTCATGAGGCAGCTAAAAGATCTCGTGGAAAAGAACAGCCTTTAATGACCATGCGTCCTTGTGCTCTGGAGTGTGGGCTACAGCAACTAATAATAGGTGAAGGCTTACA
The DNA here is from genome assembly GCA_013398955.1 of Callaeas wilsoni. Lineage (NCBI taxonomy): Eukaryota > Metazoa > Chordata > Aves > Passeriformes > Callaeidae > Callaeas > Callaeas wilsoni. The sequence goes on along the minus strand of VWPU01001876.1, from coordinate 33,818 downwards.
TGTCTTTCTTGTGTTTCTGCTGAGGCTGCTGTGTCATTAATTCAGCTTGTGCCTGGCTACTTATGTTAAACATTCCCTTTGTGGCTTTCTCTAAACCTTAAATTTTGCATGTGACCACACGTAAATGTAAATGTGTATTTTTATGGTCCTGTAATCTCAGTGCTTTTAAATCCCGGTTGCCTGAAGGCATACAGGGAGCTGAAGCAGAAAAGCTTGGTCAGTTTGTGATCATTTAGAGCTAGTTTATTTGCTCTTTCTGAGTGGATTCAGTTCCTGTAGAGGTTTTTGCCTTTAGTGTAATAGAGTAAAGATAAGATCTAGAAACCTAATTAACCCTGCAGGGCCTGTGAACAAGGCTCATTAGAAAACAGTCAAACACATTTATGCTTAAATACTTTATTCACAGGAATTCATATTGAATTTCTGAACGGCAGATATACATGCCACACACTCATACCTTTCACCATCACAAAATATTTCCTTAAATGCAGCTGAAAAATGCGTCAAGTTGGAGCTCAAAGTCATCTGGATTGTACATGCAAATAGCCTGTACTTTGAAAGACTGCCCAGAATTATTGAAAACCCTGTCCGCAGGACACTGTAACATAGTGTCCTTTCACCTGCACCCCAAAACCAGTGCAAGTGTTCCACAAAACCAGTGCCATTGCAGCCCACATCCTGATCAGTAAACACCACTCTGAAGCAATTTCTCTGGAGACTTTCCAATCTGTCCAAGGCAGTGACAATAAGATACATGTGATCACAGGCATCTCTGGTGGCTTCTGGAAAGACTTCATAAGGACTCAGAATGAGGATATTACAAAGCTCATCCTGAAGTTGCTTCACATCTCTGTTACTATCCTGGGTTAGACAGCAACAAACGTGGGTTCTAGTACTCAGTGCCCATGAATATACATGTACTTGTCATACAAGTTACAGTTACCTGAGAACAAAAGTATCCTCAGCAACTCTGAATTCTCCTTCTTTCCTAACCTTTCACTCCTTCTACCCTTGCCCCTCATCACAGTGAGACCGGGAAAGCTAAGCCAAGAGAGATCTCTGGAAATATCTGATATGTTGGTGCATTAGTGGGCGCAGCTATGTGTCGTGTATGCAGTGGCTTAAAAACCAGAAAAATTAGTTGTTCTTGCTTCCTATGACATCTTGAAGGACAGCCTGGATTCAGAATTAGGTCTGCTCAGTACTAAACTTTGTTGTAAGTGACTGCCTGACCAGTGAGTAGGATAAATGATGCCACTGGGACTGAAATGTATCTTAAAATGAATGTTTTGCTTAATGGTTGTCCTGGAGAAAGATGGGTTTAAATACAAATTTAAGGGCATTTTCTGCTTCAAGGCTTGTGGGATTGAAGATCCTGTCAAAGAGAGATTCTAAGCAAGACAGACCTACATTGTGTCACCAATGTTTTAAAGTCACAGGCATTATAAATTTAATTTATTTTAAATCCTATATCCAAGCACAATTAGTAAATGCAAGCAAATCTGCATGCTATAAATTTTTCAGGGAAAGGATGACTTTTGTGTGGGATTTATTGGCATTTAATATAATGGCAACAAGTCTAGAACTGGGGTAACCGTGCTCCAATGCTATATGAATGAAAATAATTGTGGTTTTTAAAAAACCTTTAGCTTTAAGTTCTGCTTCATAGGCCTGAAATAATTATTTTATTGGCCAGTTTAAAAGCATGCTGTTTTAAAAAAGGCAAAACCTCTACCACTTCTATAAGTAGATCCATAATTTATATTATGAATCACTTTGACAAGAGGAAAATCCCAAATCAAGTTACTCTTCAACCTGAACTAATAAATCCTGTCTTGACATGAATTCTTTTTTCAGTGCTTCATTTTCAAGGAGTCATGTGGTTTTTTAATAATCAGTCTCGTTGTTGCCTCTTCACCCTATTCAACAAAGCAGTGATAACTGCAAAAGCATCTTAGGCAACTCACAGCAACTCAGATGCAGCACTGAGAAATAGCTCTGTGAAATCAGGTTTAATGAGATATCAAAATATTACATCTACAAGTCTTGGCTGCCGGACAGTTTCCCTAGTCCAGATTAGTCAACATCAGGTTCCTTGGTCTAACATTTCACAAAATATTTTCCCACATATGTCTGACTGCATTTTGAAGGGTGTAGCTGACAACATAAATGTGCCCTAAGGTGAAAATCCCAAAACATTTCCCTGGGCGATCTTTGCGTCTGGACATTACCAATGCAGATGTCTGTAATCAAGAGATCTCTATGGACCCGCTAATTATTCCCTGGGCTTTTCCACTGGCAATAAAAATCCCATTTGTCGCAGCTTGTTTGCAGAACTGCTTCCATTTCCACAGTGGTGGCATTAATTAGCAAAAACCTGTGAAAATTGTTGGAGTTTATAGGTTCAAAAAAACCCCACTAAGCATTGCTCCTAAATATTCCTATAAATTCAACCATGGCAACAAGTCCTGAAAGTCCAGCTTTCTCAGTTGGAACAATTTTTCATGCTTGTAGCAATAAGTGGGAAATAATGGGGGTCTCAGATTCACATTAGGAAAGTTGCTTCTGTGACCTCTTCATGCAGATGGATGGTGAATTTCTCAGATAATAAATCAAAGTTTCCCGATGGTGCAGTGGCATCTCTTGCTGAGGCCCGTAGAGCTGCTGGCTGCCTTCTATTCAAAGGCAGCAGGCCTCTGCCCGGCAGGAAGCTTTCCCTACAAATCCTTCCGTCACCATCAGGAGATATTAGGGCCTCTGTAAACTGCCCAGGCATTTTGGGGAACAGCCAGCATCCTGCTGGGAAATGGACACTTTTCAACTTCATTGACATCTGTCACACATACAAAGAATAGAAAGCCGTCAGGAAAAAAGCCGCATTATGACTTTCCCATCAGCAGGGCCAGTTAAGTCTTTGTCCTTAAAAGGTATTTAAAAGGTTCATCAGAGCTACCTTGCTTAATAGTATATTTAGGAAGAGAATCTTACCTTTGGGTTTTAAGGACCATGGAATATTTCTCTGTTTCTTGATACTTTTTGCATTCAGCTAACTTTCCTGTAGGAATTTTGAACAAAAAAAAAATAGCTGTGATGCTGGTTTTTCCATGCAGATTTTATTAACTTTCTTCCGAATAAGTCCCTGCAAGGAAAATGACACCAATTTTTATTATCAGAAATATATTTATTAAGTGACAGTCTAACTCCCAGAATAGCAATGCATTCTTTTTTTTTTTTTGAGTTAAAGCTTTTTTCCCAAATGACCCTAAAATAAGCATGGGAAAGCAGAATTGTAAATACAGTAATGAATTTCAAGTGAATATACTGTTTTCCCTCAACATATTGCCTATATTAAACACTGTGGGGGGGATAGTGCTGTCAATTATTAACATAAGGATAAAACTTAAAGGTGATGCTCTCTTGTTAATTGAAATATTTTTGAAGTTTCTTAAACATAGGTGGCAAAACTTCAATAGGAATTTCTCCTGCTCTGTCTGTGATGGATATAGATAACTAATTTTTCCTTCTTTATGCAAGTATTTCTCTCAAAAAGCAATAGAATCCAATAGGTAAATGCACCTTTAGGGAAAGAGGAATTTTCAGCTGTACTTTTGACATGTTATGGGAGCATGGACATACTTTGGGCACTTGGTTTCTTCAAAAGCTGATGATGCCTAATGTAAGTGCTTTTATATGGCATTATAATAACTAACAATAAAAAGAATTTTTAATTGCTTTTGTACTTATCCCAGAAGTCAATACAAATGATTCATTCTGGGTTTTCTCTGTTGGCTTCAGTGGAGTCAGCGTTTTATGTAATGGTGACTGAAAAGAGGATTTGGCCAACCGGCTTCAGTCTTTTTACTTGTTCTACCAAGGCAACTCAATTCTACGCTGAGGTGATTGAAGGAGGCAGGACTGGGTCTTATTTTTTACAAAGATGTTGAGCTTGATGCAACAGAATTATGGGAGACAATATACTTACCCAAATAAAAACTGGGAGACAAACTCACTGGTCAGGCAGTCACTTGTCAACACATCTGCCCAGCAACGGTGACAAAGCCCTGGCACTGCAGAGGCTCCAGGGGAAAGGGATTTAGCTGCTGGTGGCTGGACAAAGAGGAGCAGTGACAGGCTGGGATCATCAGTCACTGCGTGATGACCATGGTGTAATGGATGCAGTTTAAGATGAGATGAGTAAAGGATGAGGTAGGCTTAGAAATGGGTCCTGGTGAGGCTCAGAGCTGAGCTCTAAGCCCAAAGCCAGCTGGTTCCCCAAAGCAGCGTGAGAGCCAAAGTCATACAAATGAGTCACACCTGCTTAAAGCCACCACAACACAGCCATGAGGGGCAACCCCGTAATGGAAAGCAGTCAGGAGCCCTCCTTTGGGTCATAGATTTTTAATAGCCTTTTTTCTAAGGGCTGAGCCTGACTGAGCAAACCTAGCGGCAATGTCAAATTTAGCAGTCTTCAAAATTTTGATGGAAAACACTACCAAATTCTGTTGGGCAGAAAATGTGCTTTTCATGAAGAAAACCTCTTTGTTATAAATTAACCTGCTGCAAGCATTAGCACAGTGTTTAAAAGACTAGCTCATTCTGAACACCTTAAAACAAAAGTAACTATAACATTCCAGAAACAGGTCTCCATCGAGTCAGGAGTTTAACAGTTAAATACCTTTAAAGGTCCAAAGTTTAATGATGCAGACTCTAGAATGGCTCTTTTAAACTGCCTAATTCTTCTAAAGCATGTAATTTTTTATGGCAAATGGACTTTTCTGAAATAAAACTGCAAATTTCATCTTATTCTGATTTCATGAACTGCTAAGAGAATGTAGTTCACTGCACATTTCTGTTCTGGGTGTCAGTGAACAGGCACGAAGCTGATGGAGCTCAGTTTATCACCGTCAGTCCTACCTGTGCTCAGAGCTCAGGTGTGGAGCACAGGACAGCGCAATGAAGTATTTAACTTACACTTCATGCTCTAAGATTCAAACAGTGAAACCAAAGACAAAGAGACTCTTTGGATGCTTAAAAATACTCAGAGCCTCAAGCATTTCGATGGAAGAGCCTAAAGTACTTCCTGGTTTCCTGGATCAGACTCTGGTGTAAGGATAAAGATGTAAAATTACAAAATCAAGCCAAAGGGAGCACTGAAGGCAGTCAGTGGACTTCGCAGTTCATCCTAGAGATATTCCATACAAAACATTAAAAACGTCAATGCTTTTATTATGTACAGACTCTATTTTCACCAAGAGAAATGGTCCAAAACTCTTTGAAAAATATCTTTCTATATTTGAACAAGTTTAAATAGTGCAAAACCGAGATTTTCAAAGTACTATTTTATTTTCTGTTCATTTTCTGGGAACTGTCAAGCTATTGTCCTTCTCCTTTTCTCAGGCTGCACCTTTCTCTGGTCAGCTGCACATATATAACTCTATGTAGAGGGAATTTTATCACTGAGATTTGAAACAATTAAGATATTCTGGAATACAAATATTCTAAAAATGTCCTTTACAGTCTGTAAGTACTTATACACAGTAGAGAAGTACATTTAATACTGAAAATCAGTGTACAGCTGAAGGTGAGCACCACAAATTCTGAAACACGGGCACTTATGGTTTGTACTCTTAGATCATCAGGTTCTCTTTTGAGCATTACAATACAGCTTCAGAAATAATCTGACACTATTGTTCCCTTGTAACCTGTATATAAGAAACTGCCATCCTTCTCTTACCTATTGTCTTATTTCATGGAGGGTCTTCTGGGCTCTTGTTTGCTTTAGGAAAATCCTACGGAATGCTGGACATGCCTTACTGTCATTCAAGCACATTTAAAAGCTAAGAGATGTCTCTCCTCTCTCTGGATCAAATAATTTCTCCCGTGTAAACATGTTTAACATTTTAATACTCCTGTTACACACGAAAAAATCTGGCAATCTTTTCCACAGGATTTTCTGAGGAACATGTGAATACTTCAGTGCTGTAAAGGGGAAAATTCCTTCATCCTCTGACATTCGTCCATGGCAGTTACTGCAGAAGATAAGCTAATGACCCAAGATTTGCAGGGGGACTGCCCCATGCTGTGCCTTTCAGCTTTGCAAAGGCCACACGGAAGGTTTCACTTGTCTCATTAACTTTCCCGCTGTACCAATCAGAAGTTTATTATAGAGTATTTTTCTCTTTTAACTTTTACAGTCCATATACCTCGGCAGGAGCCTGGACACACTGAACCAGGACGCCCCTTCCAGTCCTGGCTTCACAGGAGATGCAGGAAAACAAATCACAAAGGTCCAAAGCAGTACTTTTACAAACTCTAGATTAGATGAAGCACAACAATATGATTACAACAACAACCTTCAAGGTAATACGACAGACACAAACCATATTGTGTTGTATATAAACTATACAAACATTTCCACTTGATTTCCTAAGGAAATGAGGCTTATGCACTCATGCCTTCTGTCTGTTCGTGTCTGCCCCTAATAACATTCAAACCCACTGCCACATTTCAATGCAAGTTGTCAGGGGAGAAGCAAAAGATTTGGAGATAATTATGTTCCTACAGCTCTTGTCATTGCACAGAGGAAAGAGACCTAAATTAGTGCCCCCAGCTGAGGAAAATCTCCTTGAAGGAGTGGGATCAATGGTTCCTTGTCCAGTCAGCACAAACAGCTTATTTCCAGCCTTCCAATCAGCCCATGCGGGTCTCCGCAGCAGATGCAGCCAGAGCTGCCTTTTGCCCTTCTGCTCACGAGTGGTCCCAGCATCTAGGGGTTTCATGAAGGTCCCTACGAGGTGCATGGGAGACCGAGGATATGGTTCCATAGAAAACTGAGTTTTGGTTGCTCCTGGAACAGCCCCTTATAATTTTCTCACAAAATGAACAGGATTTTAATTCCTTGGCTGGACAATTTCTGCTCTGTTCGTTCTTCCAGTGGCCTCAAAAGGCCAGGAAGCCAGCACACAGGCGTTCAAGAACACGTGGTCATACTAGTGGCTACATTTTTCATCTGAGATTGAGAAATTTTTTATTGGGCTCAAGATTCCCTCAGACCTTCCAGAGACTCTTCTAGAGAGGTCGTGTCTCACTGTCCTAACCTTCCAGTAATTTATTAAACCATAGGAGTCTCCGCTGGTTTCTGCTGACATGCAAGGTTTGCTCTTTCTCACACTAAAGTTGAATCTACCTAATTTGATTCTTTTGCCACCTTTTGCTTGAGGGTGTCCTTTGGAACCAGTTCATCTTCCACAGTTCCCGTCCTTGCCCCCACACCCCACCACCTTTTCTTTTTATTCTCGGATCACAGGCACTAATCCTGCCCTGCTCAGTGGCATTCCGAGACACCTGTTAAAGTCATGGGAAGTGGAAAGCAAAATGAGAAGACACTTCTTGAAGCTCTGCTGCTGACATGCATCATATGGAAAAGCTTTGAGAAAGCGGCTGACTTCAGCATCCTGTGGAGCATTCTAAATCCTGTCGCTGTACTTTGGGGGGGAAAAAAAAAAGCAAACCCTAAATATTTTAAATTAATACACCTGGGTGCAAGAAAAATCACCCTGAAAAAAGGACTAACTCTCTGAAAAACATTTGACACGGTTTCCAAGCCACTGAAAATGTCAAGTAGAGCAGGTAATGCAGCAACTTGAGATCAGAGCAGAAGAAAAAGAAAACTTCAATCCAAATGTACCTTGAAGTACAATACTTATGGATCCAGCAAGGTCTGACCTTTTAAGTTAACAGCTATTAAGTATTTACACACAGGGAGTAAGAGGAGATTCATTGCTTGTGAGATAAATAGAATACTGATGCCAAGCCAGTCTTTTAAAAAAGTAAGATCAATTCAGTCAATAAATTAATGACTGCAAAGCTTTACGCATGTGGGATGGAAAGCTTCCTCCCCTGCCAAGTTATCTGACACTTTTTTGAGGAACTGTTACATGCATAAGGCATTTCTAGAGATTGTGATTTTGAAAAAGATTTACACTTTTATTCTTCAGTGAAAGAAAGTTACTTCCTGGGAATGTAGTAATATTTTTAAAGGATTCACCAGCAGACTTTATTTTTAGCAACTAGTTAACCATTCTGCCAACAGAGCATTATTCTTAAGAATTAATGAGTGAATACTCTTGTGAAAATATTTTTTTCCAAGAAGAATCCAGCAAAAATGAAACTGCAGTCACGGCAACTGAACAAACAACACAACATCCTCCAAACCCACTATTCTAACTCAGCTGGGCGCTGCTGCTGAAGTCAGCCTGTTTATTTGCATGGATATGAATTGTGAGAATTGAGCTTTTTTTCTTTTTAATGAGTTATTGATTTTAGAAAATCACTCAAGGCAGAAAATCCATACATTAACAGGCTGGCTTCACTCGCCAAGACATGTTATTTTATAGCACTTCTGAGAAAATTCAATGCATAAAGTCCTTTCAGCCACTGCAGACAAGACAGATCGATGTGGCTCCGAGACAGAGATCAACGCTTTAAGGGACTGATCCATACAGAATTACCTGGGAGACTCCTCCCCCGGAGGGATTAAGTCACTCTTCAAGATGACAAAGGCCTGAGATCCAGAACTCAAGGGTGAAGCAGGTCTCCTATCTATTGTACACAAAGTTGTTACGGATTTCCAGAAGATCTTCTTGAATAAGGAATTCCAGGTCTCAGAAACTGAGAGCTTGTGAGACTGTAAAGGAATATACTTTTAAAATCAACAGAGGGGTTTTTGAAGGGAAAAAAGGAGAAAAACAACAAGATGCCAGAAAATAGATCCTTTAAAACAATTGAAGCACACAAGCTGTATTTCCAGTTCAGGAAAGCATCCCTAAACAGAACAGGGGTTTATGCTCACAATTACGTGTTGTCCATAAGAAGGATGGATTTCAGTACGTGTTTAAGTGTGGTCAGAGTCTGGAAAGTCAGCCTTCTACAAAATAAATGTGTTCAAGTACATTTAGAGAATATTCCTGAATTTAGGAAATCCAATGGTAACAAAGCTCAAAAAAAAGATCTTTTTTTTTGTCTCTGTTCACTTTTTTAAAATACACTCCCCACTCAAAAAAAAGAGTATAAATTAAGTATAAAATAAATTCCTACTAGGTGCTAGAGGTACTCACTTCCTTGTGACTTGTTAACTGACAAATATTTCCGAGTTAAACATTGATTTTCCTTTGCTTCGTTTCATTCCTGTCTTGAGCAATCCCTCGGATTGTGGGATTAGAAAAGGAGAACATACATACAGCTCTCATTTCATGTTTCATGGACTTCGGAACCATTGGGCCTTTACACGGCAAAGCTGCCACAGCCCAGCCAGAGACCATCTCCGGAGAGTGCTTTGAGATTGAAGTGGTTAAAGTTAGCAGAGGTGAGATCTGGCCCACTATCTGGCAGGAAGCAGTTTTGCAGAGATAACTGAGTGGAATTCCATGGCATGCAAAATACATATGGTCGTATTGTATAGTCTTAAGTTTCCTTCTCCTCCAAAATCCATTAATTCAGTGAAGTTTCCTTGGTAAACGAAGGAGTAACTTTTGACAGGACGCAGATCTATTTGCATCTTCAGTAAATTTCTGCTGTACCTCTTGAACTCAATATTGTCCCAGCTTTGGACTAACTTCACAGTGATTTACTTCTTTCCATTTATGAAAGCAGACACAAAAATGAATAAAATAAGTACTACGCCTTATGAAAAACATTTAAAAAGTAAAATGGCAGTGCACTAGACAAAGCCCAGAACAAAAATCTTCTGAATTTTGGGTCTGCTTTGCTACTTGCTCCCAGGAGCTGAGATACTTCATTTTTCTGCCTCATTTTTTTTCTTAACAGTAGGGGGAAAGCTGTTTGCTTGCTTTTCTCTCAAGCATATTGTAAAAAGTGGTTATTTTGTGCTTGTTCTGTTTATTTAGTTTGCCCAAATTTAATAAGGCCCTCATCCAGCAAATTTCCTAAGCATGTATTCCACAAACCCAAGCACAGCCTTCTGTAAGAAGAGAACACCTTGAACCTGACCTTCACAAGTATGATTTTCTGTCTTGCTTTCTATGCAGTCCCTAAGGTTTCCCAGTACATTTAGGGGTTTTTGGTAAAATGGATTTCATCTTCTATGCTTGCAATGAAACCACCTCTAAGAGCAAACCTGCCCTTCAGTTTGGCTTCTCTGGCTAGAGTGGAAACTGCACCAACGAATGCAGGGAAGAGAAAAGCTTGTTGGGAAAGATGTAAGGGAGATGAACAGGTCTTTATGCTTCTTCTTCAATGAGAAGAGTAATAGAATAACAGAATCACAGAACAATTTGGGTTGGAAGGACCTTAAAGATGACCCAGTTCCAATCCCCTTGCCATGGGTGGGGACACCTTCCATTAGACCAGGTTGCTCAGTGCCCCATCCAACCTGGCCTTGAACACATCCAGGGATGGGGCAGCCACAACAACAACAAAGACAATATTCTGTGTGGAAGAAAGAAGAAGTTAAAAAACCCACCAAAGTCAAAGCCCTTCAGAGGGACAGAGTAGAGATAAGAGAAGCTTAAGCAGCAACTTTCCTTCCCAGCTAACAGGCTCACGTTCTTCTTCCAAGGAATGTCTGATTCTGAAGCCAAAGATGATTTATATCCTTTGGTTAACCGAGGCAGGGGAGGCAGACTATTAAATATGCAGGAGTACTACACTGAACTAGGACAGAGAAAAAAAGATGGAAATATTCTGCTATTAATTGATAGCTGAAAACACAAGCTGTTATGAGGGTCAAGCTGATACTGTAGTGTAGGGGCGGAGGAAGAGACAGAGAAACACTATTAGAAGATTTAGGAAAAACCCAACTAGGACTTGCCAAGAAAAGGAAGCCACTTTATCCAAAGTGAAACTTAGTGTGCAGGGACAGTTCTGACAGATATAAGAGACAACATACCGATAACGAGAGACCTGCAACAAAAATAACAGAGTCTGCAAAAACAAGACATAGTTTGGGAACAAGAGAAGCCAAGACAACATCTGGTATTTGGGAAAAGATACCAGAACTGCAATGGCTCACATCATTTTGGCATTTGCAAGCTCTTGAAGGGAGGTACTGGAGAAAGTCCAGTACAAAGTCAATGGCCACTGCATGACAAGCCTGGAGAGGTCGTAGGACATGAGATGATGCTGCAGAGGATCCGCTGGTGGCTGAGAAAATTGATCATTTCATCCAAGTTGGACAGAAATGCGTGAGACTGTTCAATGCCAGAAAAAGCAGCATTTGTTCTACTAATATTGCTACTCAAAATTAGAAATGTACATAGAGAACAGCTGACAAAAAGGCAAAACTCTGCTTTTTACTAAGGAAATGTAAATTAAGCATTGAGGTAAACAAAGCAGAAATATATATTGTAGTACCAAGAGAAAGTCACTGCTGCAGTAAAAAAAAAGTTCACATTTCTTCTTAAGAGTATAAATTCACTGCAATGTTATGGGACAGGAACAAATAAAGACTTTGATGTAAACTTTTCAGGACAAGCAACTTCTCTGAGTATACAAAACTCAGAGAGCCCAAACATGTGATACTGTATATTCCCTGGAAGCTACTAGAATATTTGAATATTATTGTTTGCGAATAAGAAGAAGAGCCAAAAGTCAGTTCAACCATCAGTTCAGATTGAGGGTGGAAGTAGTTTTTCAGCTGCGAATGGGCACCTCCATTCTCCTCCAAAAGAAAAATCCCAAAAACCCAAACTTCAAATGTGCTTACCTAACCAGTGGAAGAGATCAGATCCATTGGGAGTGTGTGTGTGTGATGTGAGGGTAATGCTCAGTCAAACCATCCAACACTGATCTGAGAGGACAATGGCAGGGAACAGACACAAGGGCAAAACCACAGTTAAAAAACAGGAAAAACTGAAGGGACGAGTTAGAGGTGCCAGATCCAAGGTGTGACTGCAAACTTAAATCTAATTTCCCTTGGAAATTTCTAAGGTGGGTACGTGCACGGCCTTGACAGCTGGATGCTGAGGTTTCTGAAGACTCACAGAACACTGTAGGGGCACAGAACATCCTGAACACTGAACAAATATTACTAATTTGTTAATAGATATTTAGACAAACACACATACACACACACAAAAAAAGTTGCTGTGTTAGGTCGATGTTTTGTGGTAAATTAACATAATTTATTATGAACAAGTTGGAATTTCATATGTCACACAGTCTCATATGAAGAAAAGCTGGGTCTGTCAAGTCACTGGCTCCAAGCAATTTCTGCATGGCGGAGGACTGGGTGCTACTCTTGCTTTTTACATGTTTTTTAGGGATGATAGTCCTCTGCCAAAACTTGCAAGGTTGTATCTATCTCAAGTTCATGGTGGATGAGGTAAGGCCCTGCTCCCTCTGATGTAATCTGAAATAAATGGGATGGACAAGGGATCAGATTAAAGAAGTGGGTCAGATCTGCTGCTGGCGCTGCTCCACTGACGTCAATGGAACTAAGCTGATTTACACCAGCTGAGTATCTGTCCTGGAGGTTTCCATGCATTTAGACAAAATAAATAAAAATGTACATTAAAAGGTCCCCTTGGTAGATCTCAAATCCAAACCCCCTCATTCCTAAATAGAGTAAATAAATTACAAGAAAGCAGTTACTCTAGACATCGCTCGTTACAAGTCAACAATGAGAAGAGTAAAGGTCAGGCTACCCTAAATCTTTAATTGCTCCTTGCACCCCTGAGTGAGAGAGAAACTGATAATTCAGCACAAAATCACCTTAACTCTGACCCAAAACAAATATCTTAGCAGTAACCGTTCCTGGAATGAACAGGTGCTCTCCTTTGCCTCATAAAACATTGACTTCAATCCCCATCAGGCAACTGAGGCTACAAAAAAAAGTTTAGCTTCAGTCCAGAACTGGGTCATACCTTTATTGCGAAGAAAATCCGTGTCTGTGTTCTACAGACAGGAACAAAAACACTTTCTGAAAACAAATCTAAATGCACAGGTAAACTTTCAGGTGTTCCTCAGACTTATGTTCACACCCTCACATCCTTATCCTAACTCAAATATAATTTCCTTTGGAAAATGCCTTTATGATTGCTGTTCTTCTAAATAATACTTTGGAAATGTTACAGCCAGACATGTGTGCACTGGCAACACTTTGTAACTTCGTCCCCAAGGAGGAAATATTTAGCAGTTGATAGTGTAAAACCACCCTAAGAAATGGAAAATCAGCCTTATTATAATGAAATTATAAATCATACCATTTTTTGCATCCAGGAAAAATAGGCTATATTGTCAGATTGTTGGACATCAGTGTTGTCCTGCAGAAATTACATAGCTTTGCCATTCACACCAAGTGAGTGTTTGCTTTGGTGCATTTATCATACCAAAAAATAAACCATACCTCAGTTATTTAAGGAGAGTGACCTAGACAGGCAAAATTTCAGACAAGTTTAGAAATACTTGTGTTCATGAATGACCCCAAGCTGTGCGTACTCCGTACAAAAGCACTCTAATCTGTATTTCCAGTTTACTTCAACCTCAGCAATTCTGAGGTGCTTCTGGTCACTCTGTGTTGACTTAAAGCACAGATGTTTCTGCTGAGGCCTGAAAGAGAGCTAAAGAGTTTTATCACATTTTAAAAGTCCATCAGAAATCCTACATTTGTGAAGCAGCCAAATTGACTTGCTGGACATAAGAATTCAGTCTGGCATCTCCCAAGTTTCTACTGCTTGCGTTTCACGCAAGAACCTTAGGTGTGATTTATATAAACAATCTCAAAAAAAAATATTTGCTAAGTATAAAGATTTATTTGTTGTTTTTTTCTCACGGTAAAATAACTTTTCTCCACTTCTACTCTCCAGGCTCAGTTTTGAGGTCTTACTGACACTTCAGCTCCAGTTTTCTGCTGTTTTGGAGTTCAATCCATACCTGCTTTGTGCTGCAGACAGCAGGAGTGGGGACACAAACCTGGCAAGGCTGATTTGATGGTCTAATCCTTCCTCCTCTACCTGAAGTTATCAAAGCCTTCTGTATGTTTGTGCACTAGAAACCCCTCCTCCCCAAACATCCACCCTGGACAGTTGTATGCAAGTAAGCTTTGTGCTGAATCCATGCTGCCAGCATTCCTAAAATGCTGCAGCTAAGCAGAGAATTTGACCTATAGCACAGTGGAGGAAAAGTTCAAATACAAAATGACATATCCATTCCACGATCTGAATTCCAATAAGTAATTTCCTTTTCCCAGTGCAGCACAGATTCTCAACAGATAGGGAATAGCAGACAGAAACTTTGCCAGTTTTTATTTCATTTTTTTATAACCAGTAAAATTTCTTAAAGCAATTGTACAGATTTCAGGCTTCCCTTTGATCACTCTTCGCAACAATGACTCCAGGCCCTTGCCTAGGTATGATTCCTCAATCCCAACACATACAATGGAAGTGCCCTAGCCCACAGAAAGCCTTCTCATTAAAGCTCTAATCTGTTCCACTACATTCTTGCAAGACAGAATTATCCAGCTTTAAAGCATGCCTCAATAGTGAGCCGTAATAAGACTGATAGAAACAGCTTAAGTAATTGGATTGCTATATGGTATTGAATGTCTGACAACAAAAGATATCAATCTCTATTCTACTACTGAATCTTTGTTCCAGCAATGAATTCATTTAGTAATGCACTTGGAGGCTTGCAGTCCCTGCAGGAGAAATAACAGACTGCGGACACAAAGGCAGGGCCATCTGATGAGCACAGAGAAAGCGACTGTGCCATTCCAAGAAGTTAATTACAGTGAACAAAAGCACAAGACTATGACTTGTTGACCATTACCATAATCACATTACTACAGTCTTCTTGTATTCCCAGCAGCAGAGGGTCTATTCTTTCTTTCCATTTGGCACCGTGCATCATATTTGTGTTTTGTCACCTGAAATGTATTGTTGGACAGACCTCCCCCTAAAGATAGCTGGAAATGTCACTGTTTCTTTTACAATTTATTTTTTGGAGGCTGATTTATAAAAGCTCTAAGTTGATTACCTTTTTCTTTTTTTAAACTTTGAACAAAGACAACGGCTCCCAAGATTTTATGCACACGAAAATTTGTAAGACTGTTCGCCTATGAAACCTTGTGCTTGTGACACACGATATTAGTATGATTTATGTACATTCTGGTAATGCAGACACAATAAAACAATTCATGACATACTGTCTACAACCTCACCACTTTTGGAGTTAAACATATCCCATACTCACATACAAAGTAAGAGAGGATAGATTTAGACTGGGTAAAAAAAAGATATTTTTTACAGAGAAGATAGTGAAATACTGGCCCAGTTTGTCCAGAGCAGCTGTACTTGCCCCATCCCTGGAAATATTTCAGGTGAGGCTGGATGGGGCTCTGAGCAACCTGATCTGGTTGAAGATGTCCCTGTTCATTGCAAAGGAGTTGGACTATGTGACCTTTAAGGTCCCCCCCAGCCCACACCATTCTATGATATTTAACAACTTAACAAACCCTGATTTACTCCACAGTAAGGTCCTGTCTAATAATATGTAACAAATACTTTGCTTCAGACAAAAGCAAGTTCTAAGACTTGATGACCTGATGGAAACGGCACTAAGACCCAGTGTTTCCATATCTATTACTCACAGTAACAAACCCAGGGGCTGGGGTACCTTGAATTGAGGGGGCTTGGTGGAATCCGTGCCTGAGAAAACCCTCAGCTTTCAATTTCATGTGCCAGGGGGCACAATTTTAACTGGTGTACATCAGCCTAGCACAAAATTAATATATCTGGTTCCAACAACTCCATGCATTTCATAAAAAATACAACCAAAATAAAACGTAGCTAGATCTCTTCTTCTTCAAAGTACCTCAAATGGCACAGTGAATTAATTTCCAACCACTTAAAACTATTCAAATGCTGCTGTGCCAAACGCTGTATGAATTTACTTTTTAGCACCATAATCGGCTTCAAAAGAGCAGTAAGTACTTCCCAGTTTAGAAGACAGGGAGAAATGGGATTATCTGCAATGGAAAAGACCAGAGCAGTGTCTGTTCCTCTTAGATTTTCTCCCAGAGACAAAATCTTCAAGTGAACTCCAAGAAAAGGAAAAAAAGCCCAACAAAAATATGGGAGAATATCCAGATCACCAACTTTCTCTGGCATTCAGCTACTGGGCAGGAAAAAAATGGTTAAGTAGCAGGAACATGCCTGCACTCCATAATGGATTAATGCACAAATGGCCCAAATTCTCTGCTATTTAACTTAAGTATCATAAATTAGCAGGACACCTTTTAACTAGCCAGCCAGGGAATCAAGAGTGCAGTCATAGGAGTAACTGAATTGCCAAGAGCTAAGTGAACCCTCAAGCCTCGAAAGAAGCTGTAGTGTATCCAAATCCTACCTCACTCGTGGCTGGAACACCTTAGCTAGTCATTCCAGCCCACATCCTGTCTCTGCAGTGAACCGCCTCTGCCCCAGCACAGCTCCCAGATGAACGACAGGGAGGTTTAGTGAAGCATGACTCTGTAGACCTCAGCTGACCAGTGTAATTCCTGCTTTGCTAGAATGCGTCTCACCCAAACCGATCCTTTTCACACCCTCAAAAAAAATCCCCTGTGGACCAGCCAAACCCCGAAAAATTTCAACCAAAGCGGGACATGCTATAGAGGAGCAACTGCTCAGCAGAGCCCTGGGGAACCCACGGGGTGACCACAGGGCAGTCTGATAAAAATCACCCACCACTGACTGGAATCGCTCTCTGCGGTACAGCCTGACACACCACAGCACATTTCCTGTCATACGCAACCCATATTCCAGCAACATCCCAGCAACACCAGAAAACCCCAAATACCCATCTTTCCTGGAGCACTTCTCCCCTCCAGAATGCCAAGGCACTACAGAGTGGTGGCCACAGAACCCCAAGTTCAGACACGGTAACTCAGGCATCAAGTGGCGGTGCAGCACACTGATGAGTTAAACCCACAGGGAGAAGTAGGGTCTCTGCTCACCAGGCCTCTTCTCTTACAGCTGTGAATCCAGGAATCCCCAAAAAAGCTTAGTTTGAGTTGTAACAGCTTCTAAATCCAAGCCTGACTTTTTAATGGCAGCACTGCTGGTTTGGAAACACTAAGCAGTATAGACACTTCCCTATGCAGAGTAATGATTAGGATCAGCAGTGCTGTAGGCTCTCTTGAAACTTGCTGAAGATTTATTCTTTAAACGAGAGAATGATTTATTTCAACAATTATCTTCAGGCGGATTAAATTATGTGCTTTCAGGGCTCTTATTCACCACAAAATTAAGAACACTGGGTGCCAGCCATGGAAGCCCCGTGAGTCTTTGGGACTCGGCACTGACAGAGACTCATCCCGACCCAGGAGAAAGAGCTGTCTCTTTCCCATGGCCACAAAATGCCATCCCTGACCTTCTGCTTGGCTCCACCATTTGCACAAATCCTTTGGCTTCCCCCTACTTGACCTCCTGCAAGTTGCAATGGACATATAAGGCACATGGCTCCCCAGGACCACACCAGGCATGCTCTGGGTCGGTGTCATGACGGAGGAGTTAGACTGAAAGGATTGACTGATTACAAGCCAGATGCCCCACAGCAATACAGCATTTCCTAAGAGTATGTTTTAAAATGCTCTAAAAGACCAAAGGTTTTTCAAGAAAGCAGTAGCTTCCAGTAAGTGAGTAGTCTCCATCAGGAATGTTGAATGCATTTTTTTCAAAGAATAAAATTTAAGAAAGCTTTTCCTGCAACGAAGCTTTTCTCTCTTACAACAGAGGACCCTGGCTTCAGCTGGCAGTCTGAGACAATATTTATCATCATGTAAAGCTATGTTTTGGCTTTGATGAATCGGGCTGAAAGTTGAGAGGGAGGGAAGGTGTTGGGGAATACTTGCTGATGAATAATCTTTTCCCCTTCAAGAGCCTCAAATCCAAACTTAGAACAAGGGATCCCTGCATCAAAAAGTTTTGGAAGAATGATTTGTCTCTTTCCCCCATCTCTGGAACCCAGATCTTTGGTTGGTACAAAAGAACCTTCGGATGTTGATTCTCCTTTTCCATTCCCACTCCATTATTTCTATGTCCCTTGATTTCAGTTTTTGCTCCCTTTATGGTTTTACAGCTTTGACTCAGTAAATAAAAGCCAGTTGTTCTGCGTGTACTGGACTTGTTCCTGTTCTTCCACCACAGACCAAGGTCCCTCGACATGAGCCATTCACACGGCTCAGTGCTCAGTGTCATCACCGAGACACTCTGAAATATGGAGAGAGAAAGCCTTCCTAAAACACGTACTCCAGAATTAAAGATACCCAAATGTACAGGAAACTTTGAAATTGTAATGTGATCATCCTGTAGAAGACCACAGGCCCTGAACCAACAGATTTTCAGCACCACCATGCTATGCCTCACTGTGAATTTACCTCCAGCAGCTATATGAAAGATCGTGCTCAGGCTGAAAAGTCACGCTCAGTGCTGCAGCTCTTCTGTCATTTCAATACCTTTATTTTTCACTCAGACATAATTGTTAAGTAGTAGCAGCATAAAACACCTACCTGGCTCAGCCAAGCCATCGCTTTCCTAGCAACAGAATTCACTATATACTTTGACAGTCTAAAACCTAAAAAATAAGAGCCATGGATAAGTGTTGTAAAGTCTTGTCTAGACAGTTGTTTACAATATGTGGGCATTTAGTATACATTTTATTAGTCTCCTAGCACAGCAGTGTCCATACATAAGTTCCTTGTCTGAAAACCTGAATTCACAGGAAGAGGAGAAGAGCAGAAACAAGAGGGGTCCAGAGATTGGCAAGCAAAGTGCCTAGGAAGCTTAAAGAAAAGTCTGGGAAAAAAAGGCTGAAAACATCGGGATTATGATTATCAAAGAAAATTATGTGAGAGTTACACAACAGACCAAACATACAGAAAGGGAGCAGTATCCTCTTCAGCCTCTCTCCTAAACAAAAGACAAAGGTTTTGCAAATGCAGTAGAAAGATAATATTTTATAATGATTTAAGAAAAGTGTCAATATGAATAATTAATCTTTGGAACTCTCTGCCAGAAAAACAACCAGGAAATCACAAATGCTGCACTTCTAAATTAATTAGTGTTATTTATGACAAGGTACAAATACAGGGTTATCAAGCCCCGTGATTCTGATCCAAATGACTAATAAAAAGCCTTGGGATCCTTTTTTGATTTTGGAAAATGATTAATTGCTTTTTAATTTCTTTTCTCTTTATACTGACCAATACCAACAAATGTTATCACATCGGATACCTCTATCTGGTATGGCAGTGTTTGTGTTTCCCTATTGCTTTCCTCCTTATGTCACTGACTTCTCTATAGTGTGGTGATATTAACAGCATTTTCCTTGTTTAAAAACTATCCTTTTCAAGCTAAGAGTTGTCAGAAATCTCTTGAATGCAGGGCTTGACTTGTGAAAATGGTGCTTATAAAACATTTGTTATGATTATAGCTTTTTGTTGCCAAAAAGCCAATGACTATTTTGGTGAGAATATGATTCTTGTGCTACCATATGTAAGCATAAGAGATACTGTGAAGGAACCACACGGTAATAAAAGCAACAGCTATATCAACACTAATGTAAAAGCAGCTGTTCCTAATTCCTAGGGATCTTTATGGAGTTCTGAGTTTCTGGAAGCTTGGGGGAAAACTGTTTACTTGCTTTATAAAAACCTTGAATCAAAGACTAATCAGTTTTAATTGTGGTCAAAGTTATCAAATATTTAATCGTGTTTTAGAAAGCTGGGTCCTGATGAGAAGTGTGGAAAATAAAGACCCCACAGGTCCTTTTGGATCAGTTTTCAAGCTATGTTTATCAACACTGTTTGAGGCACTAGAATGAAAGAGCAGCCTTGAAAGCCTTGCACACAGCAAGGTATTTCAGCAAAAGAACCTCAGACAACTGATGTCTTCAGTTTCATGTTGAAGTATATATTTCATTTCCTGCCTGGATTGTTTTTGTGTAAGGTCCAGGCTAAGTGCTTATTCCTAAGCGGGTTTTCTTACTCACTTTGATTCACTTTATCTCTCTATGCCACTTTTCTGCCTCAACTACTTAAATTCAGTTTTATGGACTAAGGATTATCTCCTAATTAATGTAGTTGATTTCTGATCTCAGCTATCAGTGCAAAACACAGCCATCACAATCTTACTGGAAGCTGTTTGTTTGCTGTCCTTAAAAAAACTCCAAGGTGACTTCCCATATATCTGAGGCCAGCTGAACACTGAGGCAGTACAAAACCTCTTGGACTCAATGGGAGATTTCCTAGCAACTTTGAAATACTCGGTATAAAATTACACAGAAACTATCCAGTCTGCTTTAGAGCTGGTCTACTCCATGCCTCTCATCAAGGTCTCTTCAACATTCTCCCACCAATGAACTTCCTCCCAAAATTAGGAAAGCCCAGCATTTCCTTCTCACACAGTTAGTCACTGCATGCAAAGTTCTGACCAAATTTAAGGTCTGCTGCACATATATATCTACTAAGAATGAAGCAGATCACACATGGGAATTTGTTCTGCATTTGGAAGGCATCACCTTGGGAATAAATTTTGCAAAGCTAACTTGGGCTTGGGACAATCCTCTTTCAACAAAACATCCCACATTTTTTGTTACCTGAAGTCACAAATATAAAGACCACATTTGACTAGAATAACAAAAGTCACTGTATGGACATATTCTTTTTGGAACGCCAGCTCTATTTTGCCAGGTCAGGTCTGACAGCTTTGCATTTTGTCACTTGATGTGGATAGGTTTAAAAAACCTAAAATCCACCTCTGTGCAAACTTCTGGACAGCAACAAATCTTCCCAATCCCTTGCCATCAATGACTGCAGAGCACTCACAGCACCACAGACACTCTTTCTCAGGGAAACATCATGCTCAGAATCACAGCACAGTGAACTGTCAAGTCTTATTTCCCTTCTTAATGGGTTAGCAAACGGGCTAGTGGTTTTTTACAAGCATCTGACTTGTGAATTGGTAGTGTTTACCCTTGGCTATTATTTTTAAGGAAGCCTACTCTGACCACAGTACAAACATCCCTTTTGCTGCAGGCTGTCCCTTTGTCTGGCAGTCCTAGGCTTGGAGCCTATTGACTGCTCCAGTGCTCACGCAGAGAGGAGCTTCCCCGGATACGGAGCTCAAACTTTCACTGGTCTCCAGTCAGGCTAAAAGTGGCCACTTTAAAAAAAGTTCAAAGAACGGGCAAACAATTCAGGAGTCCTGGAGAAATAAAAAATTGCCAGAGGAAATCTCTGTCTGCAGCAAACAAGCCTCAATCGGTACAGTGGGAAAACATTGTTTTACACCCACCCCCGAGCTATCCCAGTGAGAGTCTTCAGAAGAGCAGCATTCCTCCAGTCCCCTGCCCTCTCCACAAGGAGGAGGCATGGTTTGTGCACGGCCCAGGGGAAGATGAAGTGTGTATCCCGTGACCTGCACAGGATGGGTGCAGTGGGGCCTGCCCTTCCTGATGAACGGCCGCTCCGCAAAGCAGGGAGAAAAGGGGCTGTCTATCTTAAAAAAAAAAAAAAAAGAAAAGAAAAGAAAAGAAGAAGGAAATCAAATCTTTCCAACTACCAGACAGTGTCAATCCAGCTTGTGTCCTGTCCTTGAATCTTTCGAGCCATGGGAACCCAGTCTACTCCAGCAATATGGACCAGGGTGCTTTCAAAATGTGTGTGGCTGCAGAAGTAAGAGAGGAGGGATGAGAAGTAAGAGGCACATTCAGCTCTGTGTAAAGAAATGAGGCTCATGAAGAAATGTTGCCTTTCCACTTGGTGGCCTAGATGAAATAAATGACCTCCTGCACAAGGAAAGAGCTGTTTTCTACCGAAGGTGAGGGAGGTGCCACACTTGCAGCTTCTTCAGCAGGAGAGGCACGTGGAAGAGCTGGCAACACAAAAGGGAAATGGAGACGTCTGCAGGATCCACAGGAGGGAACAAAATTATCCCCAAAAACACAACTCCTCTTGGCTGTTGGACAAAGGACTCTTCTCCCTTCTGCAAGGTCCTTCCTCTTGTATGGAGAATTCTGTGAATCAAAACCCTGAGGAGTTCAGGAATTACATGCCCATCACTTCATGAAGATGCATCCAAGAAAGGACTGGTCAAGTCATTCAGCGGAAGAATGACTTCATTGCAACAATTACCAAATCCCTATCAATTCTGTTTTTACAACTGATTATTGCAGCAACATAGTCACTTATACATAAGTGAAACGACGAGTTTAAAAGTATTTAGTGATACTATATTTTCTATTAAAAACAGCTCTGAGGTAGATTTGTACTCTCATACATAAAATCCTAAACAAATGCATTCCAATTTAAACAGGTAATAGTAGATACATTCAGAATTCTTCTGTTCTGCAAGTATGAAAGCTAAACTACCTAAATATTGAAAGTTTAGTCAAGGAGGATGACCTGATGATGTGCTTTAAGAGCAGTATGGGTGAGCAGTGAAACAAACATGTTTTGCCACAGACTTTGGCAGAGGGAGGCTCAGAGAAAACTAGAGAGAGAAGGAAAGTAAGAGAGAAGATAGGGTGGTGAAAGGCAAAAGTTGGTATCGGTGAGATCTGCTGCTGAGAATGCCCCTTATTTGTTACTTTGCAAATACAATGGAGATGCAAAAACAGGCTGGGAAATTCCTCTGAGGAGAAAAATCTATACCCTTATATACCCCTCTTCAGTATCTTCTTTAGCAATCTTGCCTTTGGTTTCAGTGTAATATGAACAGACCTATCTCCTTACAAAAGCTCCCCTCTTCCCACCAGCCTTGTTTGTTATTTTATGTGTTTCTGCATCATTTGCAGAGTTTGCTTTGATCTACATTCCTCCTGGATGTGCGGTTTCCTTTTCGGCTACCGAAAGGAAAACTGTTTGGTTTGAGAATTTTGAAGCTTATTTTGAAGCTCTGCTGGCCCAAAATACCTATTTTTAATCCAAATCAACACAACTCAGTGCTTTCAGCTCTTCAGCACTGGTTGCCTTCCTTTCAGGAAAAATCTCTTTGAACAGTGAGTGACCTCTTCATTCTCTAATAAAATGTCGAAACTGTAATCCCAGCTGGCATAAATGAGAGCATTCTGTTTGCTACATCTGGGTTGGAATATTGACACTCATACATAATTTGATCCTTGGATTGCTTTTATTTTATCATCATCCTGAAATGGTCAATATTTAGTTCCACATCTGATACCCACTAACATATATCATGCTGCTCTAAAACATCATCAGAGCAGGTAATTAGAAATTCTCTGAGTATTTCTTTATCGCAGACTCAATCTGTCTTCCACCAGTGGCAGAATTCCTGCAGCCTCCAAGGGTTGACTGGACTTCGGTGCAATTGTAAAATGACTGTAAATCCTTCTGCATGGAATATGTGATGTTGAATGTAAAGTCTGTGCCATTTTAATCCTTCCTCCTTCTCTAACAAGCATCGCAATGCCGCCGCACTAGGAATAGCCCATAGACAAAACACAGCTCATAAATAACAGGTAAACAATCTTCAAATGAGAAGAGAAGACAGGACACATCCTTGGATTGACTCTTTGACTGGGAAACAGGATATATTCTTCAAGGACCTTGCAGGGATGGTCCCAGAGGACAATTAGAGATTAGATCTTCTCTTCTTTGGGGTTAGGCCACAGGAGTTAACTTGGGAAACAATTCACATAAACAAAGTGCTAGCAAGAGGAAGGGCACCGACAGACTCTGCTTCTGTGTCTTTACTAGACACGGGCCTTCATGTCAAGCTCCACATTAAGAACTTGGTTTCAAATGGTAACAGAGCATTAACGGACATCACCAGTACTGGAAAGGAGCAATGCCCTGTGATTCTGGAGATTAATTAACTATTTTGGGAAGATTCTTAATGAGATAGCCTAGAATTAGAGTATCCTGATCCACTGACCAAAAGTAAGTAAGTAAAATGTGCTTAGTATCACTCAACGGATATGAAGCTCCTTCCAAAAGAGCAAGTACAGAACCTGGGAGATTCATGCACTTTTCCTCTGCAGCCTGGTCTATTATATGTAGTCAAAGGCAGAATTGCTCTCTATGGATAATTTTTGTTTTAAGAAAAAATTGGTGAAGGAAATTTGTATTCGAGTGCCTGTGAACATAAGCAGTGGGGGAAAGTGTTCCTACCTTGCAAGAAGAAAAACATTCCTCATAAAAACACAGCCATGGCCATTTTACCAGTGTAAATATTAAGAAAACTGTTACCAGGGGTAAGTAACTGAAATATCTGAGAATAACTTCCCTTTTTCATACAAATATATATATACATACAAAAGGAGAGAAAAGCATACACATGGAGCAATGTGTATGTCCACCCTTGTAGGTCTATATGAATTATGAAGAAGCTTTGCTGGAAGAGGACACACATATACATGGGACTTGTAAACTGCTCTGCATTCAATCTAAAATTAAGCAAATGGAAGCTGTTGCCTGCTAAGTGTATGTGGATGAGGCTATTGCTGATTCTAATGTGGTTTTCTGAATACTCTCTCAAAACACATTTCTCTGTATTTTTAAGATTTTTTAGACTTTAATAACTAAGATACATTAGAACACAGTGATGGTGCTCTGTTTAGTGGTTTCTGCAAAGCCAAATTCCCCATCTAGGAAAGTGAGAAGATTAAAATAGCACAGAAGAAAATTATTACTTGCACCCAAAAAGCAATGGCAATGGACAATGGCAAATGGACAACCCAGGAAAACATATGGTTTCTTTTCTTTTTTATTTAAAGTATCTAGAAACACATATAAATTGTAAATCTCAGACAAATAAGCTAAGGGCAGGAAACACCCCATATCCCAGCTGGCAATGCATTACAAAAGCAGCACATCAGGGTTACCTCACAGCAGAGCCCCCAGAGCAGTGCCTGCCTCAGCTGTGCTGCCTGCCATCTTCTGCATTGTCAGGACCACAGCTTGCATCATTAAGACTTGAAACTGATCCACTTCAGTGATTAGGCTGATCCAAGGACACGGACAGAAGAGCAGGATTTAATGGGCAGGCAGGCAGGAAAAGTCTTTTAACACTTTAGAAAACATTGACTTGGTGGAAGGAATTGGCTAGCTCAAGGGATTAGTAATGAGATACTGAGCCCCTTAGCTCTAGGTCACCACACTGAATCAGGTCCAGGTCAGTAGAAATCAAAAGCTGTTGCTGTTCAGTGGCCTTCGGGAATCAGTTGGTGGTCCCACCCCAGCCACCTCTGGCAAAATATCTGTACCAACACTAATGATAACAGTTGGCAGCACTTACAGGAAAGGTTTAGGGCTGGCACAGTACAGGAAAAGTCTGAGCAGAGAAAGATGTCCCTGCAAACACACTAGGCTGTGACTCAAGAAAAATGAGAAAACAAGCTCCCTCATCTTCTACAGATTTCCAGTGTGACTTAGGGCATGAAATTGAGGACTCTGTTCAAGAAAACTTTACTTCCTGACTGCTGTGGTCTTCACAAGGCATTTAAGGCCTAGAAATCTCTGAAGCTCCAACTGTCACTTTTAAAATGGAGATAATTATCTTACAGGGCTGCTGCAGGGAGATCCTCAATAAAGGGGAGATACAAAAGCTAAACAAGAAACCAAGACAGGGGAGCAAACCCTTTCCAAGTAAAATCAGCTCCCCTACCTCCAAAGCAAGGTATTTGCTGCATATGCTCCCATTCACAAAGCTCTGTGCTTCAGGTGCTTTAAAAAAAGAAAAAAACACAAATTCCCCTTTTAGCAAAGAGTACCCCCAGAAAAATCCAAATTTCTACTGCTGCTCAGCAGAGCCTAATCAAAGAATCCAGCTGCTTTCAGCTTTTATCTCACCTAGGATGAAATTCTAATGTGTTGTGCAGGAGGTCAAATAGATTATCATAACAGCCACTCTGGCCTTAAAAACTATGAAATTGGAGAGTGAATCACAAGACATCAGTCACTATTGAAGGCAGGATGGTAGGCGGCAGAGCTCAGTGATAGGGTGTGACATGGCAGAGTAAATCCAATGTTCTTAGGCCCTGTGAAGCTGGGAAACTGACATTTTGCCTTCTTTGTTGCCCCTTTGGGACACTGAGAGAGATGCAAGTTATTATAATAATAAGCCCAGTCCGCTGTCAATGCAGCCTAAGAATATTGCCTCTTAAAGGAGTGAGTGCGTGAAGGATTGAGAAACACTAGTTATTTTCAAACTGGATTAAGTCTTTCAAAAGCTAATAGGTTTCCAATGAGCTGTGGTGTTGCTGCTGCAGCTGCTCTAATTTGAGAATAAAAGAATGCAGGCTTTGTGCCTAGGGACCTGTTATTGATCCGAGCAAGAAGGATGGGAAGGAAGGGGGTAGAGGAGGGTTATCCTCCTTTCAGCTGGGGCAGGGGCGTTCTTTTCAAAGTCACATTATCTGCTAGTAACAACAAAACCTAACCCCATGACATGCTGCTCTATACAGGATTGCACTTGTTGAGAACTAAAAGCATTAGAGAAAAAAACCTCCACTGGCAACCTCGAGCAGAAAACTTCATTGAGGGCCCACGAGACTCAACAGATGGGTCTCGAGACTCCCTCATTAGGAAACGTGCCTGTCCCTTTGCATCTGCTGCCCCGCTCCACTCCCTCCATGCCACGCACTCATTAGCATTGCAGGCTCACAGATTCCTTAGCACGTGCTTCCAATAAATATTGGAGAGAAAGGAGGGGATGGAAGCCACTGCTCGGAGCAGCAAGATGCAGGGTCACCCGCTAGGCTGGGAAATCCTGACACACACACACATACACACACTGCCCTGCAGCCCCAGAAGGGGGAGGACAATAAAAGGCAGCCAACCACAAATGAGCAGTTAAAGGGACAGGTGTGGAATTGCTCCTATTCAAGTTGCGGCAGATCCTCATTCGTTCCTCTCTGCCACAGTAAATAAAAATCATCATTATATATAGGACAAACCCCAGCAATTCAAGGCAACACACAGATTGTGGATCTCCGAGAGTCTGTGGCTCCTTTCAGACATAAAGCTAGAGCACACTGGGTAATGCCATTACCTTCAAAGAAATTAATTGGTTTTAAGGGTCCAATTCTACAGCCAGGCTCTTTTTCTTTCAGATCTTCACCAAGCTGTCCTGCTGCCACAGTGCCGCAAATCAGAGATGCCCTTCACCACACTTGGAGCGGTCTCTGACTCAGGGCTGAGATCAGGAGCAATTGAAGAGAGAAAATCGTCTCCCGTGTGTTTGAAAAAGTTGCGAGACAAAACAGCTGTCAGGGAGGCAGGAATGTAAAACCTTCCAGGTACTGTAGAGAGAGCAAAGACAAACATTTAACCACAGAAGCAGGGTGACAGGGAGCTGTATCATGCTCATACTGCCAAGAATAAGTCCCTTTATTTGCCACCTCTCCCTGATGCCCATAGACTATTCTTATTCCAGTACTTCTCATTTGCTCTGTTTTCCACTACCCTGCTGGAAGCTGTAGGTATTTTGACCACAGCTAACTCCAGAGTGGGACTGGGAGAGTCTCAAGTGATGAACTGTGGGAGTTGATATGAATCTTGTCCAAAATGCAGAGTTTTCAACATCAAAACTCCCAAATCAGTGCAGACTCAGATTCCTCCAAATGCTGCTGGCTCTAACACCCAGTCTTGTCCAGAAAAGTCCTCAGTGCACATCTGCATGTAGCGGCACTGTTGTGACATGCAGAATGGTCAAGAGACTTTTTTCATTCTTGTGTAAAGGATGAACATTGAGAAAACCATTTTTCTCTCCTTTAGGGCCTTGTCTTTATCTGTACTATCAAGGATGCCAGCCACCCTCTGTGGCCTGTGCTTTATCTAAAAACATTTAGCTGATGAAAAAGGGTTCCTTCCACCAGGGAGTCAGCAGTGCCAAGGGACCAGGTAAGAACAGGCCACTGTGCACATCCCTAACTCCCTGCAGAAAGGGTTTCCCTGGTAGATCAGCAGCATCACTCCCATGCACTCAACTTTGTGGCTCAAGTCACTGGCAACTCCAGCAAGTTACTTAAACATATCCCTAACCTAAAGTTTTTTGTTTCTTGATTTATGCACATTTATATTTCGAGCTGAATTTAGATTTTAGAAATGTTAATGTCTCTAAAAGTTTCTTCCGGCTGAATGAAGCAACTCCCTTTATACCCCCCAAGCAGGAATAAGTAAAGTCAAGGCCCAGAATATTAGATCAGTCATGGAATGAAGGCAGGCAAAGGCAAGAAGTCACTTACTGTACACTCAAATTTATATCTGCTAATCACAGCTCTCTTCTTTTTAGAAGCTGATTTCCTCAGCTAAATGACACTCCTGTGTACTTCAGTCTTGCACACTCAGGATAACTTGTGATTGAGAATACATTGAACACATACTTCCATATGCAATTAACAATGAAAACAATGAAACATGAGAAGAACTTCAGGCATTTTGATGCTGTCGTAACAAGAAAATGCAGCTTGGTCTGAGCACTTCCTCAACAAAATTGGCTCAAAGAAGCACCTTTGCAGGAAGCTGTGAGGAAAACACTGCTAGAAATCTGGAGCTCTCTTAAAAGCACCCATTAGTTCACTGGAGATGGGGCTCAGCGCAGGTTTCAGTGCAGCCTCTTCGACAAGAATAGCCAAGGTTGCTGCTTATCAAATGAAAGTGTCATCTTGTCTGTGACAGACGTGCCAGCACTGCTCAGTGTCACAGTCTTTGCACCTACTGGAAGCTACTCCACCTTGATAAGCTGTACCCCTACCCAGATCTAAAACCGTAGTCTCAGCTCTTCCCTGTTTTTAGAAAGCAGGGATTTGAGATCAAATCACTGATGCACAGGAATCCCACCCCTGGGGAGGGTAAGTGAAGGACAAAGCAGTTGGGTTCACAGGTTAAGGTGGAGGCATCTGATCCTTGAAGGGTTAACAGAGAAACAACCAGAGAGCAGGTTTTATGTGCATATAAATAAAGGAAACTGAAGGAGAAACAGCACTATTCTCCAGAATGGAGTAAGGTCTCAATTTTAAGCTGTGACAGAAAGCAATAATGTTATGGATTCACTTAATTACAGCTGGATAAAACTTAACGGCTCTACAATAGACATATTTTTTTGGTTCTACAGCTTTAACTCTTTCAGGAACTTTACTGGTTCTCACAGCAGTAATTTCTGAGTACCCCAGAATCTTCTTTTTTTTTTTTTTTTTTCTCAGAGTATCCTCTGAAATAGATTTAGTGCCTCACTTTCATTCTGGGGAATGAAACATTTCTAACATACAGAAAAACTAAGGTGGGAATTTCAGAATGAAAAAATGCACATGCACAATAAATACAGCACCGCTTTGAAATTTTAGTTCTCTTAAGCAAAACGCTCCGGGAAAGGGGAAAATAAGGGCTTGTGGCAGCAAACTGGACTTGGGGCTCTGGTTACTAGAGCATCACCTTCTCCAAAATCTTTTGCCACATTTGGAAAGCTTGACTGAAGACACAGCTTTAAGAAATTGCCTGACTGGGAAGAACTGAAGCTTTCATGGAAGAGGGAATGCACTCTTCAACGCTGGGTAAACTGTGCTCTTTCTCCTAACCTCTGGCACTTGCTCAACTTTCTCATCAGTGGTAGCTTTCTCCCCTGCTCCATTTGTGAAATAGTCTAACACTGGGTGTGGCTTCCTCACAAAACGCTTCCTAATTAGTTTCTAAACATTAAATGATTATGGAAGCGCAATTCCCATTCCACTCAGGTGATGAAAAGCTTTACAGGAGTTCAGTCTCACTTTGTAATTAGAGAAATTAGCTTTCTAAGTTTAGATCACTCAACTGTGCAAATGGGTTCATCTGCTGGAATGTGTTGCTCCGAAATGTGTGTCAGCCAAGCAGCACGGCGCGGTCCCTATCTCTGCTCCGCGACACTCGCCCAAGTGGGCAGGTCACTTCCAGAACAGCAAGAGGAAAATAAAGTGTTGTGGGTGTATTATAGGAAAGGCCTTATCTAAAAGCTCACTCATCCGTGATTGACTGTGGCGATATGTCCTTCTCCTTGCAACAGGGAAGCTTAACTCCTAGATAAAGGATTATCCGAGTGGATGAAATTTCACTCTTCCACTGAGTCTGTCCAGACTTATATCTAAAACTGCAGCAAATTAATTTTATTGGCTAATTTCGAGAAGCTAAACTACTTTTATAAAAATCTAGAGGAACAAAAGGCTCTTTTTAGCCTCTTCGTTTGCTGTGAAAAGAGGTCATTGAGCTTTATGAATTCTTTATGACTACAGATTCCACATGTCAACAGATTCTTTTCTGGTAGTCCTTTAACTATTGAGGGCTGATGCAGGATCAGTCCCCTATGATTATGCAACTGTCTTGACTTGCATAACCGTAGTAAACAAAAGTTTAGCCACCAACTTGAAAATGAGATGCATCAGGTCCCTGAATGAAGAATTTTTCCAGGGGCGCCATTCCAAGCTTACCTTCAGGTATCACAAATCTAAGGAAATCCTGTGGGATTGTTCACAGCCATGGCTCAATGAGTCACTAAGCTTTAAAAGGAAATTACAACTTTCCTCACACAAAGAATTGACTTCACGACACCTGACCCTCGTAAGCCAGGCACTCCCTCTAAAGGCTGTGATCCTCGTCCCACCGAAGTCCTGGGCAACCTCCCAGTGGCCTCAATGAACAGCTCTATATTAGGGAACTGATTCAGGCCCAAAGCGAAGCACTGCCTGTAATGCTGGACTTTGGCACACTCGATGTCTGTAACGGCTTCTAACGTGGATGTGATCTAATTATGTCGGAATAGGAAGATTAGCAGGAAGTAACTTTACGCAATGTAAAAAGCCCAGTGCCAGACGCTGAAAAGTTCTTCACCAGCCACAGAGGAAGGCACGTCGGCTCCACACCTCGTGAGACGTGCAGGCAGAGCCTTGCAACAGGGATTTTATGTGCACCAGTCTCAGGCTACTCAAAGCAACTGCAGTTCAGGCCCCTGCGCACACGCAGCAATTTGCACGTTGCCTGTACCCGTAGTGAAAGGAGCATCTTGAGGAGATGCTCAGGCTGCAGGCAACGTGCTCAGCTGGTTTTCAGTGCTGCTGTGCAGTGGCCTCGAGAGACCAGTGAAAAAAAGCAAGAGATGGGACTTCAAGGGGGAAATTCTGGACTAAATAATTTTAGGGGGATTTTACTGTTGACTTCTATGAGGTCAAAATTTCTTTCAGGGCTGCAAGGGAGAGGGTTTGCAATGCACTTCTGCACATGACTCATGCACTGCCTTGCTTTACCTATCACTAATACTCTCCATCTCAACACACTGAGAGACTTAATTCATTAATGCTTGCAAAGCATTTTAAGTTGTTGGACAAGTAATTCTGTTTGAGGGCAGCTACACTGCTGAGTCACAAGCACTGTGGGAAACAGAACTCTGGATTTCCTAAGCACTGGAGTCAAACAGGTGGAGTAACCTTTTACAGAAAGGCCAACTCCAGACCTGCCCTAAAGGGACAGAGCATGCCAGCAAGCAGCAGGGTATTTAAAGGCCCAGAGGAGCAGATGTGTGGCACTTGGGAATGAGAAACATTTAACCAGGCTGTGGAAGCTAGTCAACACCCACTGGAAAGGAAAGAAGAGAGGGACTGGTATCACCAAACTGCAGCCACATTGCGGATTAAACACCATGAAGGTTTACCAGCCGCCAAAAAGTTAATGACTCCAATAAGGTCCAACCAATGCTGCTGGAACCTGGGGCTGAGCGAGGCTGGAAGGAGTATTCGGCAACTGCACACCTCACAGGTGTGCCAAAATCACTGGTGCATAATCTAAGTCATGAACTCACAAATGAGAGCTGATCTGCAGAAGTCTGGTGGAGCACAGTTCTAAGGTGAGGGGCACAAATACCACCAGCTTTCCAGCCTGGGGCACTCCAGAACAGGACAGACCTCACCACAGCCAAGAACAGGCATGCACTTTGCTTTTGCCATAGGAAATGAAAACAAAGGATATAAAATTAGGTCAGAAATCTTGTTTTCCTCCGTACCGCTGACTCTGGTGTATAAAATAGACATTCACACATCTACTGTGTTAGATCAGGGAGGAATAGATCAGGTCATAAGAATAGCTGTTCTGGGTCAGACCAAACGTCATGTAGGCCAAGTTCCTGTCGCCAGCACCTCAGGAAGAAAGGCACAGTGATGCAGCGAGTTCCCAGCACAGTCACCCAACTTCTAGACCCGCAGCCCAGGGACTTCCCAAACCAGAGACAAAGTTAGGGGTGGGGTTTTTCTGGGTTTTCTTTTTTTGTTCAATGCCCTTTGATGTGTGGCTCTTCCTCTGGGAACCAGTCTGAACTCTTTTTGCTACTGTGCAAACTTTTGGGCTTCTCAGTAACCTGTGGCAGGGAGTCCCTTAAGTAATCACCCGGCCGTGTGGCTCTGGACCTTGCTCCTGAAAGGATGTGGGGCAGAGCAACCCCAGCAACCACTTGAAAACCGGGATGAGCCTCTTCAGCGCGGGGACAGCGTCCCTGATGGTCTCGGCACTTTGCCAGCACTGTGATACCGGGACTGATCGACTGAGGGAACTTTCCTCCCACTTGAAGCGCGGCAGGCCCTCGGCGGCGCGACCTCGTGTGAGGAGGGCACAGCGAGTCGCACGGTGGCGACCGCCACCTCCGCTTCCCTCAGGAGAGCCGCCGGCCGGGGCTACCTGAGAGCGCCGGCCCGGCCGTGCCTCCTGTCCCCTCAGGGCATGCCGACCCGCTCCCGGCAGCGCCACCGCCCTGCCTCGCCTCAGGTACCGAGGGGCGGCGGCCGGCCGGTGGCAGAGGAAAGGTTTCACACCGCAAAAGGTGTCCCCCAAAAGGCTTCGTTCTTCCTTCCACCAGCGCCGAGGAGGCGAAGAGGAACGGGCTGCGACTCCCAGGCGGGCAGGACCCGCGCTTCCCCTCAGCGAGCGGCGGGACGGGAAAAGCCCTCAGCCGGGAGCGCCGCTAAGGGAGCGAGGGAGCCTCCAAGGGAGCGCTGGGGCCGCCTCAGCGCGGCTCCTCCTGCTCCAGGTAGCGCTGGAAGCACCTGCAGAGCGGCGCTTCCCGAAGGACGGACCCTCGGGGCGGCTGGGGCGCGCCTCCTCCCTCAGGCGGAGGAGCTGCCGACTCGCAGCTCCCTCCATCCCCATCGCCGCCTCCTCCTGCCGGTACCTGCCTTCCCCTACCCGTGCCATTCCCCTCCTCTGCTCCCTCCTCCTGCTGTCCCCCTCATGCATATGGATGGGCGCATGCGCCTGCCGCCCTGGGCTAGATGAAGCGGAGCGGCGGCGGTGCTCCCAGACGGGCGGGCGGCTGCGGGGCGGTGCGTGTGCTGCATGTGCGTGTGTGTGTGTGAGAGTGAGTGAGTGTGTGTGAGTGCGTGTGTGTGTCTCGGGGGGGCGAGGGGCTCCGCCGCAAGAAATAAAAGGACTGGGATAATAATCGCCATNAAAAAAAAAAGGAGAGGGAGAGGGAAAAGAAAAGGGAAAGAAAAGAGAGGAGGCGAGAGAATAAGGCGGATAAAAGGAGGCCGGGCTGCTTTGCATTGAAGAGCGGGGCGCTATTGAAAGCGCTTGAAAAGCGGCGTTGTCCGGCGCGGGTGCGCCGCGGTATATTAGAGCGGGGCGGCGGCGGCGGCGGCAGCAGCAGCAGCAGCAACAGCGGCGGCGGCGCCTCCTCCTCCTCTACCGCCACCACCACCACCACCTCCTCCTCCTCCTCCTTCTTCTCCTCCTCCTCCTCCTCCCTCCTGGCCCTCCCCGTCCCGTCCCGACCCGGAGCGAGCGGCGGCGGCCCTGCAGGCGGGCGGGCAGGCAGCGCGGCGGCGGCGGCGGC